>JASANN010000398.1:264429-303714 GCA_031762395.1 Calameuta pygmaea
GAAACGAGAACGTTATCTTTATCGGTAGCCGGAGTCGCCTTGTGACCGTGATTCGAAAAATCACGTCACAATATATAGTAAGTTATTAAATGAAATTCACAGTACAAGTCAACTATTCAATGTTATAGTAGGTATAGACATGCAATATACTTTTAAATAATAATTGTATTTAATTCATAAATCATTTTCCAAAAATCCCTAATTAAAAATTATTTTTATAGTAGCTACTGTATATTTAATACGTAACCTATACATACAAACACGTAATTAATAGAGTCGTGTGATTCATGTTTGTCCCTACATTATCATTTTACCAATGCAAAAATATGTTGCGTGTTTCCTTATTATTTAATTATTTTCGTGTAACCACGTTGTTATACGCAGATATATTTATAGTTCATGAATATCAATCAACGTTTCATTAACCATTCTATTATATTCCTTTGGACAGATTTCATAAAAGTTCTCTTTATCAGTGCAAATATTGCAAGGCTACGATTTCATTTACAATTCCCATAATTAAAAAAATCTGCGAATTCCATGTTAATTGACCATTTGCAAAGTGAGGTTTACTCAACGCTATTTTATGCAGCTACAAAGTTTCTCGATCGTAGGTTACAAGCATACCTACTACAATTTACATAATTTAAATGCATTCATGTTGATAAAAAGTATAGGTATGTCAGATTCCTTGGAGAATCCGTAGCTACAACAAAGGCACTTTAAGAGAATCAGTGAAGAAGTCAAAGAACAAAAAGAAAATTCTTCAATTCTCTTTGTATTAGATAATCCAAAATTTGTTCAACTCCATTGATCTTAATATAATCCATCACTTTCAAGAAATATGTATGAAGCACCGAAGAGCATTTCAGGCAATTTTCAAAATTAATATTCCCTTTGTCCCACGTCGAGATTTTTCCATTACACTCACCCTTTGAGTCTCTTCATGGATCTGCGGGAAAAAAAGTTCTCACCCTCGTTGCCTCCTTAATTATGCAGTCTTCCGATTCGCTGCTTCCTTAGATAGGCCTTGCCCGGATACGAGACTTGCTCGTACAAACGCAGGAGTGTCCGTGGATGTACAAGGATAAATGCACATACGGCAGAGCTCTCGTATGGGAAGCAAAGAGGCTGCACAATTTATAGTTTAAAATGCGTTTACACGGTACTAGGCCACCTAGTGTCTCTGTGGTGGCAGCCAAGCCTCTATCTCGGAATTTACTGGCTGATAATCCGAGTGCGGTTTTTGCCCAAGAGATTAATTGCTGATCCTTCTCCACGCCACTCCTTCCTAAGAGTCCCGGATTTCCATTCAGATTTCGTTCCCGCGAAATCCTTGCCAAGTGTCCCTGGCAAGCCACGACCGAAATCTATGGACCCCTAGCGTCTACGTCACCGTTCGCTATTCAATCTGTCTATATCTATTGCGCCCTATTTATATTTCCCGTATCCTTTATGCCAGAGAGTTTCCTTCTCGCGCTCTCGTTCAATTACGATTTTTCTGTCTGGATCTTTTTTCTTTGGATCTCAAAGATATATTGAACGAAATCGTTTATTCTGTCAATCTGTCTGATTAGTCCAATCTACCTTCGGTATCTTTTTTTTTTTTAGTTAGTTAATTTCTTTCTTCGTTATATACCAATTCGCAAAAAAAGCTTGTAGTTAGCTCACGATGAAAGTTTCTAAGCCAGTCCTACAGTATACTCTTGCCAATTAGTAAGGTTTACCGTTCTCGTTTCTTTTCTTCTTCAGGGAATCTCAGAATAATTCTCACTCCAGTGGGTTTTTTCTATTCGTATAAGACGCAGAATTTACAGGAAGATCCTAATCTTTATTGATACTGATCTTATTCTTTGTTAACATTTTCACGGTCTATGTTTCTCAGTACTTTGGCTAACTTTTTATAATACATTATAGACTGAAAGCACGAGACTCTAGTCATCTTTCAGGCAACGCCCTTCCATGCGAAATTGTTTGAATGTATGGAAAAGGCTTCTTATCGATTTAGTGTACAAATTATCAGCATCTGTAGACTAAAGTTCATTGAGTTAACTTTTGAGTACTATGTTTTTATTGCTCATGGTAAAAATACAATATTCTCACTATTTTATATCATATTTTTTTATACTTTTTTTTTATGAGAGAAATGTTATAAATAACAATCACAGATCGCCATTTAATTTGTACTTATTGACACTCACTTCGACGAGAGCGAAAACAATGAAATGATGGAACGAATCGAGCAAGTTCTTTATTTGTGCAGTGAACGAGTCTGCCGACAAATTCGCCAATAGAAACATGTTAAAATAAAATATTATTCTCGCTATTTTATATCATATTTTCTTATACTTTTTTTGTGAGAGAAAAATGTTATACATACCAATCACAGATTACCATTTAATTTGTACTTATTGACACTCACTTCGACGAGAGCGAAAACAATGAAATGATGGAACGAATCGAGCAAGTCCTTTATTTGTGCGGTGAACGAGTCTGCCGACAAATTCGCCAATAGAAACATGTTAAAATAAAATATTATTCTCGCTATTTTATATCATATTTTCTTATACTTTTTTTGTGAGAGAAAAATGTTATACATACCAATCACAGATTACCATTTAATTTGTACTTATTGACACTCACTTCGACGAGAGCGAAAACAATGAAATGATGGAACGTATCGAGCAAGTCCTTTATTTGTGCGGTGAACGAGTCTGCCGACAAATTCGCCAATGGAAACATATTAAAGGATCACCGCAAACCGATTAAAAGTCAAACGGATCAATGGCAACGTTGAAGGCAAGATTACTAAAAATTAATATAACTCACAGTGGACCTGCAATAGAAAATAAACAGTGAAAATTCAGAATCGATACAAAGAGAAAATTAGTGTGTTAATCTTTCACGGACGCTTGAGATTTATTATTAGGTTTGTGGAATATTTTTTTTGGCCAGATAAATTATTACACGAGGGTAGGGGGTGGCCATCCTTAAGAATTTTTATATTTTTTTTATGAAAATTGATTACCTTTCCTTCACAATTGGAGCGCATGACTTCACCCCAAGTCCTTCGCCTATTCTTCATCAGATCTTCACTCAAACTTTATGATTGATAACGGACGTTAGACAATCTTTGCAAGATAAATGTTCTGAGTTTAATGCTAGTTGCTTCTACAGGGCTGTATAATTTTTTTCTGTCCCTGTTTTCGGTCGGGTTCTTTCTCCACAATATAATAGATATAGTATATATATATCTTGTGGTTCTTCCCGTGTAAATCTTTTTGTGCCACAACTTGGATGAATTCTGAGAAAACATTTTAATCGTTTTCTATAAAATTTACGAGTTTATTTGTTCATATTACATAGTATTATGACTCCGATCACGGGGAAAGACCTCTGAAAAAAAATTTCGAAACAGAAAATATGGCGAAAATTTACATATTTATGTCTGTGTACGGTTGAGAACTTTTATTCGATTCCGAACTCATCCAGTATTGAATTATTTCTCCGAAGTTCTTCTATGCTGGTAATGACAGTTTTCTCAATTTTTTCCTACAGACTAAGGGACGATGCATCATACAGCAAATTCCATTCCTTTTCCTCGCGGTTTTTCGTGTCGAGTGTGGCACGCACCCTTTTTAGCAACGCCCGTAGTACCTATCGGAATCCAGCCCTTGGCAACCCTTCGCCTCCCTTCGTAACCTTATAGCCCTTGAGAGGCAATATATTATCCATGAAAGTCCAACGTTTCTCTTACGAAATCCGACCATGGCAAATTCCGAATTTTATGAGGTCCATGAAAGTTCAGAGAGTATATCACAGCCATCCACTCGAAGCCGATCCCAGTACCGGAAATTTTTAAGACACAGACTTATCCAACATAAAAAAAAAATATTATTTCCACGTGACGTAATAATACATTCCCAATACATTGCATATTCTCAAAAGCTAACAAGGGGTGATTTGTCGAACGTCCCATTGAAATTGACCGGTGATTGTGTAACCAACGTAGAAGGGAGGAAGTCGAGAATTAGTTTCCTTAGGGGTTGAAATACATATTGGACCAGGTCGCTCGTTTGTGTACTTCGGCAAAGTTCTCCACGCCTTGTATTTTTGTTATGGTTTCTGTAAGCAAAGAGTGGAGCGGGCTTGGGAAGAGGCACCGGCAGCAGAGAGTTAGGGCTGGGTGGTCAGGATGGGGGAGCATACTGATTGTGAAAAGGGTATCCGAGTCGGTCCAGTATAGCTCAGCCCCTATTTATCCACTAGACCCCCTCAAAATTCTTACCACCCCTAACAACCTTTCTGTATCTCGTGGTTGCTACGTGTCCGCGTCCACTAATGTCTCGTTATTCCGGTAATTTAGAGGGCGAAGCGTTCCGACTCTAAATCGCCTCCTTTAAAGCCAATTCAGTGCTGATTTACGGTCGATCCAAGGATGGACGTCTGGCGCTTGGACAATTCTCTGAAACCCTCTGTGCTGCTTGTACAGGGGTTGGCAGCTCTCTAACGAAAACATGAAATAATGCCCAGTGCTACGCGATGCATAGAACGAAGTGAAGGTCCGCCTTTTCGAAATTTATAAATAATTTATGACTTTGGTTTCTATTTTTTTTCTATTGATTTTGATAATACTTCCGGGCTGATAATATGGTCAGACGTATCTTATAAAATGTCAGTCTCGTAATAATATATTTTTAAGTCTTTTGGAAATTATATATTTTTAGTCTTCTGGAAGATTAAGTTATATTTTGAAATTGTTACAATTTTTAATAACAGATGTGTTACGTGCGTTACATAACGTGTAACGTATATAACCGTTTCATGTAAACCCGTAAATAATATTATCGTTGATCTATGTGCTCGAGATTTATTACAGGACGTGCAGAAGTTGTAAATTTATCGCTAATTATGACATGAATGCAGTAAACTTGATATACACGCGATTGTGTTTCGATGGGAAAACGTGCTCATTTCTGCTTTAGCTATCAAATACATTACATATAATCGAGAATGGGTATAGGTACGTATTCATAGGAATATACAAAATATCAGTATATTCACCATTAATATTCCACGAATATCCCATCTGCTGATATTCGCTACTTCGGTGATAATACAGATCCGATTAAAACTATATTTTTACAGTTACAAAGTCCATGTGTTTTGAATTCCAGTCCATTTACACCGCTGCAAATCCAAGTGTGTTATATCAACACATTTACATCTGTTATTTTATTGCAGTCATTTTTGTAGAAGCGGGACAAAAGTCTTTCTTTGGAATTCTTTAGTAACAATGCATGTGCGTAAAACGAGGGTTGAAGCGTGCATGCTGGAAGCCTTACATTTTAGGATTAGGATATCTATATGTATACAAGAGTCGGTCCAACGAGTACTTGACTGTCGTGACGGGTCAGGTTGCCCAGCGTCAGTAAAGTCCCCAGGAAAAAGAAAGATTGCAAGTATGAATTGGCGTAAAACAAGCGAGTGATTTTGGCTACGACTTTGTACTAGAAGATAGGCTAGTTCATGTGCGTAAAACAAGGATTGAAGCGTGCATGTTTGAGGCCCTAAATTTAAGGATTAGGATATCTATATGTATACAAGAGTCGGTCCAACGAGTACTTGACTGTCGTCAAGGGTCAGGTTGCCCAGCGTCAGTAAAGTCCCCAGGAAAAGTAAAGAATGCAAGTATGAATGGATGTAAAACAAGATAGGCTAGAGTCAGTTAAACTGTCGACCAGTGCGGACTTGTCCGTAACCTGTAGTTAAGTTTTGATAACCCTTTCTAATAAAACATCTTAACTCTCATTAAAGTCGTTCTTCACCACTTCCATCACGATCCTTACTCTTCAACTCGTACCAAGACCATTATTAACAGTAGAGTAATGTTATTGCTTCTACATTTTTTAATTTATTTTCTGTAGTCTTATTTAATAACATATTGTACGTGTTTTATTTCAGTTCGATTCGACGCATTTGGTTAATACATTTATTTAGCTTTCGATATGTAAATAGATTGCGTACCAAGGTTATGATTAAAAATTGTTTCATAAAACATTGCTGAGTTCGAGTGGCATATATTAAATTCTAGAAATATGAAATTTGCAAAATTAAATTTTTCACCTAAATGGTGGGGATTTGATCTGGATACTGGAATTTGTAGACTGCGACCATCTCTATTCGACTATTCAGAATTTGAGAGAAAAGTGTAGGAAACTCATATGTATATGTATAACGTGTAGAATAGTTTTTATATAGTTATAGATTGTAATTCAACAATCTGATATATATATATATAATTTGCCATAATGTTTAAATAAATTAGTTAATAATTTTAAAAAATTTACTTTTTTTTAATATTATTTTGCGTAATGCAAAAGGTTCTCATTTTTCATAAGGCAGTATAAACATAATCAAGCTCTTATTTGTGCAATATTAGAATTAATTTTTTAAAATCAAAATTACAATAAAAAATATGTACTGTCCATTTTCTTAAAATTATTAACAGTAATCTTATATTGATGTTGTAAAAATATTGAAATTTTTTTTTACTATGATTTGATAATGCATTCTTATAGCATATGCAATTGTAACATATTAAATCCCGAAATATCTGTTAACAGGTGTAACAGGATCTTATGTGAATTGCTTCAAAGTACTTAAAATGCATTGATATTTGCACATTGCGTTGTAACACGCAATGCGAGTGGGTTTCAATTTTAATATGAGCGAAGTGTTTTAAAATTAATTGCTGTTTGCATTAAAATAACAAACCACGGATTTAAAGTGCATTCATATAGCACATAATTAATCACACAGCTGTACTTAAAATTTGCAGTATAATATACTAGAATATTAATTTCCATTTACCATTTTTATTTTTGTGAAAATTGTTGCAAATTTTTTTCTGAATTTTTCTTCTAAAATATGTTATCTGCTGACTAGAAAATGGACTGTTCATATTTATGTTGAACTGCAACTCAAGTAAAGGTCCTAACTTTTATGTAGCAATGTGAATGAATTGCATATGAATGCCCAAGCATTAAGAAACTCTTGGATTTTCTATGCGGTCGGGTCTGAAAATTGATACGAGTAGTGCTGAGGTATTGAAGCCAGCCAGCGTAAGAGGAGTCAAAGGAGAGAAGCGAATGCTATAGTCAGCCAGAATATGTAGAGAAAACCGAGCAGTAAGCTCGCACGATTCATGTGTATCAACATTCTCATTCAGCTGTAAGCGTTTATAACTGCAGGCCTTCCTTGTAAATAGAACGTTACGTCCCCGTGAGAGCAACAATTTTGTTGCACTGTCACACACGTGTAACCTGTACGTATTGACAGACATAACCTCTACGGGTTAAAGGGGACTGCGCCACATGACACGTGCAACTCCGGGGGATTTCGAGACGCTTTGAAAGTAAAGCAAGATTTTCTATACCTTTTTGCGAACGTGAGGATAAGGTTGCCTTATCGGCTGCTTGGTCGCTTTTCTTTCAAGGAGATTGTAACGTTCGGTCAAACATAATATAAAGGTTTAAAATTTTGTGTGAATAAAACCTAATGAAATAAGAAAAAAAGGGAAAAAAATGTCCAATGAATTTCCGGAATTTTTTCCTAAATAATTAACCCCGAAACTGCATATTTTTGGGTAAAATGCGGCTTTCAATTTTTATATACGAACAGTCGATTAGAAAGTGTTGCGAAAACCTACAAGGTACAAATGTTGTAGTCTTGGTTTTACGACTCGAAAATCTTCATTATTCGAGATTATATCAGTTTTTTTATGATGATGAAAAAAACTTTTACGATTTTGTCCAATCTTTTTTTTTTAAGTATGGTAGCATGAAACATGTAAACGTATCTTATTGAATCATCAATGTAAAATGAACACGTGGGTATGCGCGCGTATGTGTATGCATACATATATGTATGCACAAGTCTGAAAGTGAATTCGCCTATCGAAAATCCCAAATGAACTACTGAATCGACCGTGTTGAAATGTGCATAAAAAAAAAAATAAAATTCCAGATACATACGACACGATCACATTCGCAGCTGTTGAATACTTTCGGTGTGAAGGTAGATTTATTTTTCGATCTTATTGGATTTCCCTGCTGATAACCTATATGAACAGTATAAAATGAATTCATGTATTTTAATAATTTTTAATTATCATTAATATCATCTACAAGGGGTAATATATTTTTAATAGTGTTTTTCGGGTTTTATTTTATTGGGATTTTCAATATTTTCGAATTTTGCACCGCGATCACTTTATTGTGTATACTGCTTTTCATTATTGCTGCGTAAACTTATCGTACGAGTCATGTTCGAATAGATTTCACGTTTGTATTTTTGTACGTAATCATAAATAAATATTTTCCTTAATTTCTTGAAACCACGACGACCAAGGCAGCACGCTGGTGATATTTTAAAGCTGAGCTGTCCTTCAAGAGCGATATTTCCTCCTTAAAAACTTTTTAAAGAGGACCAGATGTTTCGGAGAATGCTATCCAAATTTCATAAGGGTAATATTGATGAAAAAGCTTCCAAGCATTCGCCCCATAAAGATATAGGAGAAAAGGAAATATATGTATACAGCTAATCCTAGCTCATTTATACCATCGGCAATAATGTAGAATGCAGACACCCAATCCCAGGACTGCAAATTCCGTCAAAGTGACAAATCAGCTGTCTGTCTCTGGAGTTTCTGCAATGCGTTCGCCGCAAGAAACTTTACACTAGTACCGAGGAGCTTGGATTAGCCGAAGAGGAGATCGAATGGGATGAGAGAGTTTGCCAATCACGATAGCTGATTGGCCCCACAAGTGGTTGATTAGAAACCGATAAAGTGCAGTTCTGTATTCCTGGTGACCTTAGTCGGTCGCAATGAGAATTTACAAGGGTACCAGCTATGGCTTAATCGACCGATTTGATAGAGAGTTTGCGTGTGAACAGACCTTTAGGTACCCCAGAGACTATTTCTGTACGCATATTAGGGGTTTGGAGGTCGAACGAGGGAGAACACAGACGGATATTCCAAAATGATGGTATCCCGGTTGGTTCCTAAGGACTAATCGATTTCACGATACACAAAGGATTTGCATAAGACAGAAGATCTGAAATACGAGCCAATGGACCTATTGCTCATCCCTCAATGAGAATCTTGAATGCTCTATTACATCACCTGTTGGGCTGTCATTACTTATGTACCAGCTTTCTATCAGTGACTTATATATCGGTATACACGCTGTTGAATTGTAATCATAAGATATTTACTTAGTGAAAAATAAACAACATTTTATTTTTTATGTCAAATTTGCGATCATATTTAATATTATAATAAATATATTTACTAGCCTTATATGCATAATTTCATCATTCTCGAATCGTATTGAAAAGACTTACTAGCAAGCTTCACATACCAGTATGATTGGAAAATTTATTGACCTTCAATAATTACATCTTCTATATGTATATTAAAATGTAACGGGACATAAGATATTTACTTAGTGAAAGATAAGCAAAATTTTATTTTTTATGTCAAATTCGCGATCATTTTTAATATTATAATAAGTACGTGTACTAGCCTTATATGCATAATTCAATAATTTTTGAATCGTACTGAAAAGACTTCCTACCGAGCTTCACGTACCAGTATGATTGGAAATTTTAGTGAACCTCAATAATGACATGTTCTATATATTAAAATATAACGGGACAGGCTACGGGCACATCGAATGTGGGAAGCAATTTTATTTTTATGAAACCACATCAAAAGAAATATTCTTCGAATTGGTTTTATTATTTTACTCGAAATTCATCTTTTTTTCCTTTATACTGCCATTTTTGGAAACTCACGCATTTTCTGACCGAGCATATGCCCGGTAATTTAGTCCAAACGCGTCACTTGAATATGGTTTTACCATAAAAATCGAACGGATGCGCGTTAACTTCAACCGATACCTTTGTACTGAGTAACCCGGTATATATGTGTATGTGTGTGTGTGTGTATGTATATATTTACTGACTGGCCCAGCTACAAGTAACCATCGCAGGCAACACATTTGATTGGTGTGGTTACTTTTAGTTAAACCACTGAGTATGTATAGAGAATTATTCAGGAGGATTGCATCAGTCAAAGGTGGTTTTACCATAGGAATTAAATGGATGGACTAACTTTTGTTGTTGCAATACTCACGAATAACTCCAAATGCGAAATAGTATAGCTTCGTGTGGTTTCTCGTAACGCTGCTCGGTGAGGTTTTGTATGGGCATTATTTTGTCACGATTCTGTCTTGGAAAATATTAATTATTAATATGGGAATGGAAAGGGAATATAGTAAATATAAAATAATGATTAATGCCACGAAATTTGTTTCTTTCAAGAACTTGAGTAGTTTTTATGGAATCTATTTCATAACGTAATTCTTGAAAATATGCCTAAGGAAGAGATTGACGAAAGTACTTTGAAAATGGGTTTACTGGTCTTTGAGTTACACGTCCAAATGAACAAACAAACAAACGAAATTTTTTTTATAGTATAGTATATTAATTTAATTATATAAGCCACACTGCCTATTTAGAAACTATACATAGGACGATAACATTTGTCGAAATGTGAATATCAAACAATATATAAAAATCGTAGAAGTTTATATTACGAAGATTACGCACGTAAATTTTAATGACTATTTAGACTTAACTTCGATCGTTTTAACCAAAGTGTCAATGGGGAAAACATTCACTGACCAAAACAAAGCTTTGGATAGTAAATCCTACGGTAGTTTGCATTCGCGTAGAGGTGCTTGCGCAACACAGGAAATTACGTATTTCACCATCCACACCACATAATTACTGTTCAGTAGTTTTGGATCTACAGTTTCTCGAGTTTCTTCGAGAACATGGCTGAAATTTAGGATACTTGTTGACCTTGATGTTAATCCGACTCATTGTCTATCTACATGCAAAATTTCAAGCCCACTGGTGCTTTCGCGATTGAATAACAAAAAGACAAATTCACAGACAACGTTTCACTTTTATATCCAAAGTAACGATAGTAGGAAATTTAATGAAGTAGGGATAAAAATAAGATTGACTGTCGATATACATATAAGTACAAGTAAACATAAGTATAGTGAATATTTCCAGGCTGGGCAATTCATTAATTTTTCATAGGCTGACATGTCTAAATTACCTGTACAAAGATTGATAAGGGGACAGCCCCGAGCAAACACGATGGCAAAAAAGGTCATCGGTCAAATATCCACAGGTTGTCGATTTTGTTCGGGACGTTTTCTGGTCTTTTCACAACGATCCGGTTATCTCTGACGAGATGGCCGGAAACAGAGACTCTTCCGCTTCGAGCATTACGTAACGTACATCTGCCAGTACCAACTTATAACACAAGACAGATACAACGAGTGCGGTAAAAAAAATGGAATATAATATACAGAATATAGAATGACATCACCTACGAGTGATTCACATGGAAATGGATACACTCGATAAAACACGAACCCTATTTCTTTTACAAAGTTTTTTTTTCAGCATAGCATTCTGAATTCTAACTTTTTCGATCGATGCCATTATCTGTTTGAAACAGTTAGCAGAAGAACTAAGATACAGTTTTTCTGTAGTATTTTATTGTTTCCAATCCGTTTGTCGATTTCACTTTAAATCTTCGACGTCCTTCTTCTATAAATTTTTGTCGTACCGCTACCCCCTCCAACCCCCCCCCCCCCGCCGCAGTTTTACACCTGTTTTTCGTTATTTCGTCTTTCGAATATCTTTATACTTTTACGACGCGCAGGTACGCCGCATTTTCTTACGCTGCTCAAAAGATTCTAAACGGGTATCGCAGCGTGTATGCAGGAGCCAATTTCAAAAAGAGAATTTTATATGTAATATCTACTTTCTTATATAATAAGAAGTAACTAGATCTTATTTCACGTAAACTTGTTAAAGCAATTCTTACGTATATATAATAAATAACGAATTGGCAAGTTCTGCAGTGAGAGATAAATTTCGACTTGCAAAATGGCCTCCGCATCGTCATAACTTTTCACAGGTATATAAACCATAGCACTTGACAGCATTATACCTATACGCATGTGGGAGAGCCTGGACGTGATATTCGTTATTGCTAAGAGCATTACTTGGCACTAGCAGCCATTGGGTTAATGCTAGTTACAAGCACTATCATATTCTCAAGTGTATTTTGTATTCTACCAATGAAATTTTATTTACGGTATGAATTTCGTTATAGCAAGTACGAGGAAACAAAGGGAAAATGTTCGAGAGCAAGAAATATGGAGAGAAAGGACAAACATATGTAATAACATGTACATACATACATATGCGTGTAGTTCCAAGAGTGAGTATAGGTGCCCTAGCGTAAAATATTTCTCTTACTCCATGAAGTGCGAAGCCCGGTTTCTACCTATGTAGCTATCGAGTTACCCCCATAGCTACCAACCCCCTTTAGTTACTTCGTATAGAGCCAACACCTAGGAAATGGTAGATGCATGAATATCTTCCCCTATAATGTATATTCAACTTTAAGTTATGGTCTTGTGACGTACCGTGTAAGTGTCCTCAAAAACAAAACTGCAAAAACGCATCATGTCGTTTATCAGTGTAGGTCGTGCTTAACCTCGACGTGTGAAATAACTTAAATATTTCTCAAAATTAAAATCTACAGAATTTAGATTTAAGATTGTTAATACCCTATATGAGGAATAATAAGGGTGTTTTAGAACTTATTTTTAATGCTTTTATTTGGAAAAAAATGAAAAAAAAAAAGTAACAGTGAACGGTGAGACATAATGTAAGAATGATTTATACGAAACGCGTAACTCCAAGCTCTTTTCCGTATATTTTTCTGTCAGAAATTTCACCTTCTCACAATTTCACACTCAGTCATTCACCCACTTATCCTCACTCTATCCAATTTCTGGCAGCGTCCTATCAACCCTTGCATGCCAGCGACTTGAAAAATATTACTCTCAAGTGCTTCTGGCTCCGAAAGCCTTCGGCGTTCTAGCGACGAATCAACTGCACTTCAAGTGCATTTAAGCACTTCAATACCAATGCAGATGGAACGAGGTGCAACGGCACGAGATGCTTTATTGATTTTCCACAAGAGCAGTCGAGCTTCAAGATTTAAGGACAAAATTAAATAATACAAAAAAATATCAGCATAAAATTTCGAAACTCAGGAACGGCTGTATACAAACTACTTTTAATAATATAACCGTTCCTATGTAGAAATAAAAGTAATGGAAAAAGTGTGCTATTTCCGAAAATGTGACTAAGAATTAAATATCGTACTTTCAAAGTGATTCGTTTTTTTTTTTTTTTTCAAAATTGTCAGATTTAACTTTTAGTCACACTTTCGATTATTTTTTTCTCACGCGAGTTATGACTCTATTATTTATCTATCTCTATAAATAATTTCTTTCCATTATTTTTTTTCCCCACGCGAGTTAAGACCTTATTATTAATCTATCTTTACAAATAAAAAGCATTTCATATATAAAGTAAATAAGGAACTAATTGCAGAATTTCAAAACTTGAAGTAGAAAACTGCAAAAGTCAAGAAGCGGAATTGGAGAGTGGAAATATTTCAGAAACGCTATAGAACTAATTCAACGTCGAATTCTATCCGTAGTGAAACCGTGTTTCGGGTTCACTAGGTCAGAGTTGAAAAAGGATTGGACTCCTGGAGGGCTACCCTCGAGGTACCCAGGGATAAGTCTATTATATTGAATGGGATGATAGAGAATAGAGACGGTGGATGGAAGGAACATTGCAATGGCGGAAAGAGGGTCTGGCAGACGCGTATTAAGTGTAGCAATTATTCCAAGTACAAATCCCACGTCAATTATTTACTAGAGACTATTTGCAAAGGAGTGGCTTTAAGGTTCGCTCTACTTGTTCCATTTATTTGTCACTCCTTAACATCTCACCCAGTCGCCTTCATGCTTTCTCATAACGTTCCCATTAATTGTGAAATTTCATACGAGTCAGGATGATAGAGATTGATTAATAGAATCACTTTACAGTATTTAATAAAGGGATAGCTTATGCAGTTTTTATCACAAGAATAGATTATAAGAAAGAGCTGTCGCAGTAGCACTTTGAATGCTTGCCAAACTATGAGATATTAAAAATTATTGTTTAATGCATGTACACAGAACAAATGACTTTACTGAAGATCTTGAGTCTAATTCAGGCTAGTTGCGTTGCTTGATGATATTAAGTTATCAACAAAGCACAATTTGACGGTCATATTAGTTTTAGTTATTTTCTTAGGTTTTTTAGAGTCAATTTTGAACAAGTACGTCGCTTACGTCTTGCCTCAAAGTTAACTAATAGTTTCCTAATATATAGAATCTTTTCGTTTACGAACCAAGTACTACAAAAATGTCCCAACCTAGCACTCGTTATCTACTTACGCTCGACTGCAGATTTTAAAATCAGCGTAGGAAATGACGAAGGGTGATTTTAAATATTTAAACTGGCTGAACGTTGTAATCATCAAAGAGAATCTAAAGGCTGAGAAATTCAAGGTTTGATGGGGTCGGCAGTTACAGAGTCGTAAGAATACACGTGACCAATGTCGTCAAAGACGATAGTAGAAAACCTAGTACGATTTAGGGCTGATCGTTGTAACAAACGGAACGAGGGATTGACATGGAATCTCTGGACCACGTTATCAAAGAAATTGGCTAATTAAGGAAAAAGATCATATCTAAATTTGTTTTCATTAATTAACTTTCATAGCTTCTGCAAACAACTTACGCGTATATAAAAAGCTATTAGAGTATAATATAAAAGAAGACGTTAGGTAAAATGTTGATATTTCATTTACGGTTGTTTCCATTTGAGCTATTTTGATGCACGTTACTAAAACTATACGTCAGTCTTTGTTGCGAAGACTCAGCAAAGCCTGAAAGACAAAGAAAGGGTAGGTATCTCATGAGGGCTGCTACAAATGCCGGAAGCACCACGTTGACTAAGGGTGCGTCTGTGCGAGGGGTTAGGGCTAACTCATTGCAACGACGTAATTCCTTATGGGGACATTGCGTAGGGCTATCAACTACATTATCATTGGAATAGGAAAAACCACGACATGAATGCGAATGACACTGGAAACGTCCATGAGGGAGTCGTTAAGCTAAGAAATCTGGCCCTATAATCCACTCGTCGGCCTTTATAAAAAAACCGGCCTCTGCTATTCCCAACCATCTCATTCAGGCTGAACGGAACCAAGAGGGACGGCGCAATTATTCCGGAAGTACCAGCCTCTCGTAGAATCTTCAAACCCTCCGCGTTTAATCTCTTGGTTACTTTTTACTAACCTAAAATGATATTCACATTTTTGTATGGTGTAACGAAACTTTTCTTTAGACGGTGGCTGGTTATTGGTGATCCTTTTTAATGGCAGGAAGCGATTCGTTTTACACGAGGTATAGCTAATTGGATTGGAAAGTATATACTAATTTTAAGCGACAAAGTGAATAGAAATCAAGATACAAGAATAGAATAGAATAATTAAGAAAGAAGGTTTCAGCCTTTCTTTGAGACTTTCTTTCCTTGTGATTCTTTTTTTCTTTCTTTTATTACAATCCGCTACGTTTTCATGAGAATAATGTGGAACGTGACATTTGATTGTCGTGATTAATTATATTAACCCTAAAGTTGTACAGCTGTATGCACAGTGTCCTTTCAAAAATCTTCGATTTTATGATTCCTTGCCGACTTTCATGACGGTAAATACATTCTCCACTATATTAATTCCATTTAACGTAATAGAATACATGTTAATTATCTTGTTATTATCAAAGGGACAAATTAGTGGGTTTTGAAATCTTCTCACTGCTATGAGAAAGGAAAGAGTACATTGAAAAGGTCGGGGGTATCTCGGTACCCCAATGTACAGTTATCGGGTACGTCCACGATGAATACAGTTATAGGAATAATAAATAAATTCAGCCGTAGAAAATATCCACCCGACCCGAGACGCTCCAAAGAAGAATTATTGTAACTTAGACTTTTCTTTCTTTTTTCCAATACGATTCTAATTTCCCCGGTCATTCGCGAGGTTTGGATTTCCCTGTATAACGTAACTGGTGATCAACATTTCATTCCTCATCGTCACTCGTATCTGGAAATAATAAAATGTATTCTTAATAATTCACGTCGTTAATATACACATGTTTCACTTTGTCAAAACGAATCGGAAGCCATCACTGGATATAAATATTTATACGGTCTACGTAATGAGCTAGTTCAATTAATAAATTTCGAATTAACCGAAACAGTAATCAAGCGAATAAACAGATATGGACCAGGCTTCTATTTCGAATCTATCAAATTTACTTACTATTTGAAACCTTATAGTTATACGAAGATCTCATTGGGCTTATATAATCGTTTCTACGAAACATAAGAGCATGTTTATATTATTCTAGATTTTCAATAGTTTTTTTTAATTAAAAAAATCGCGCATCTACCATGCTCCTTTATTCGATAACGGACTGCAGTACTTGTCACGGAATAAAATACCTATTATTTGTCTGATGTACTCGGGCAGTGTGAACGCACCTTTATTATAATTTTTTTTTTAGAAATGATGACTTGCAATAACTTTAATTAACGTTTAGGGTAAGCATCGTTAAGTGAGAATCAACTGCAGAATATAGTTGTTAGTAATCAAACAGTTCGTCCAAAATAAGGAAACTGAATGACGTGTATTGACGTTTCATAATAAAACATTATCATATGATATTATATGTGATATGATATAATTGTTGATGTTATATGACGTATTTTTTATCAGTAAGTTTTTTGATTGACAAGAGACTCAGCTAAATTATATGATGAGTATCGATTTTCGTCACGCTCGTTTCTTCACGGATATGAACTTGTATATGAAAGAATTATCCCCTTTCAGAAAGAAAGTAGACGTGGTTGTTTTTGCCAAAGCTGCGTTATTGAAAAAAAAATCGCTCACAAATTTCAAACAGATATTAAGTACTTTCTTTAAAATACAATTTGTATACCAAAGAGACGTGGCAAAGGGAGAAATTTAAATTATGAAAGAATATCGCCATTCTCAATTTGAATATTATGATATCCAATTTTCTGTACTCCCCATATAGAGATTTTTTAAATAAAAATAAATTCTTAAATGTCATAATCCACCGGATTAACTTTCGTGGTAAATACTATCAATTGCACCAAAAAAGTGAATCAAAAACCACGTAACAGATCTTTGATTAAAAATCAATTGAAATAACAAAGAACCGTCTGCATATGTCGTTTCTCTTGTATTTTTGTAATAACTTTTCAGAGAAAAAAAAATTGTTTTTGTTTGTTCCAAAAAAAATTGAGCAACTTTTTTTTCTTACCCCTCGGACATATACATATTTCAACAAATGTATAAATTTGTAATATACAAATACGCATACAGTAGACCTTCGATAAGTTGACCTCGCGGGATCTTATCCGATTAGACCTCTTCCGGTAAATTAACCCTTTGGGTACACATTTATTTGAAAACTTTTTTGCGTATGGAGCATATACATATAATTCTGTGGGCAAGTAAGAATAGTAAATTTTATGTAAGAATTAATTTATTTTGTATTATTCATTTTATATACTTCTACATAATATTGAGATAACTTTAGGCAGTTAGTATTACAACGACGTATCAGAACGCCATGTGCTCAAACAAATGCATGACGTACTAATAGGTCAAATGTAGCCAAAGGGTTAATTCCCGTACTACCTCTCCCACTTTTCCTTCCTGTCCGAAAATTTCGCTCCGAAGCTCGAGTGAGAGAATGAGTGCAGTAGAGAGAGAGACCATCGGACTCTGTCTGGCACCAAGCGTGCCGCCGCGTTACCTCTTTGTCGCTCTCGCAGCCACGAGAGTTTTGACACAGATACCAGTCGGACCTGCGACACTTACAGATTTCGATGCACGAAGTTTCAGGCACTGACCGTTTTACCTAACCTTTGTGCCATTCAATCGCGTTTGAGCCCTAGGGACGCAGTTAGAGAGAGTGCTCTCCCTAGGCGAAGTAAAGCGCTACAGTAATTTGTAATACATAGAGTTCCAAAAGTTTTCAAACGACCAGTACCGGAAGTTGGTCAGTGCCAGAGGTGTCAGTGCCGCAGGTCCGACTGTACTAAAATGGATGGAGTATCTCGTATCCCTATCATAGAAAGGTCTCAGGAATGGGTCGATCTTAAGTTATCGGAGATTCGTTTTTTAAATTACTGACAGACATTGACTTAGTGGGGGGTCAACTTGCTCGAGGTCCTGCTGTACACTTAAGCTCATGCTTCAATATCGAAAAATTTGAATGACGTCTTTGAAAAGTGCAGTTCAATGATTATTAGCAAATGCTATATTGGTTTGAGTTGATCCAAGTGAAAGTTGGTAGCGACGCGTAAGGTTGTCTGTGAAAAACTCAACAAGCCACTTGAGTTTTCTTTTCTGATTTTCTTTCATTTTTTTTTTCTATAGCACTCAATCGTACTCTCCTTTTTATCATTTTTTGCCGTCCCTTATAAGGTGAAAATAAACGAGCGTTATTTTTAGTATAAATGTCAGGGACGAAAGTGGAGCTCCCATTTATTTCCCATTGGATCCCCCATTGGGGAAACCTTTCTGCTTTCATAACGAGCCACTCAGGAAGTGTTCCTTTCCGAACAGTTACAATAGATGAATCCACAGAATCTGTAAAAGGGATGAATGGCCAAGGCTATATTTACACATTGATGGAATGTAATTAAGTGAAGTGTAATTAAAAAAAAAAAATCACGATATGGAATTAATTATGCCTAAATAATTAATTTATGTTTATGCGAAACAGTGATTTGGAAATTCGTTCTTCTCGATTACCCGCGCATTATCTAATTTTGGAAATTAATTTTGTCTGTTTCAGCCGAGACCTTTGGCCACGGGAACGCCTCGAGCTCAGCTGCGATTATCACACAATATACCAGGACATCTTGCCGAGCGTCTCGTCAAATGGTTACTGTGATTACGAGAAGAACGAGGCGGACAGAAAATTTTGCGAAAGCGGACACTGAGGAAGTTGGATGTCCCTTTTGAATTATACGATAGCGAGTGATTAAATCTTTTTTTTTTTCGTCGTAGGAGGAATTATCGGCAAGCAATCGTGCTTGTTGCTGTATAAATGTATAAATTATACTCACCAGATATAAAGAACTATATTATATATTTGAAGATTTTGATGAAAAATACGTGTAGGGCACTTCATTTGTAAATAGCATTTACTAGATTAATGCAGCACGACATAATGAAAAAAAAGGGGTGTTTTTTAAATGACCGTTCGAAAGACACGTGGACTTTTTTGTGATAACGGACAAATAATCAACGTTAGAAAAAAGCCTGGTCCTGCTTGGAAAAAAAAAACCGATAAGATTTTCACGAAAGCAGCTTTAACTTTTATTCGCGATCGATCTTGGAAACCAATCCAATTGCTTTGCATAAAACGGAAACGTTAGAATTTCCATTTTGATTGGAATCAAACGTGAATCTGGCACGCGGAATTACGAGGGACCTTGATTGACGGTGAATTTTCTCACACGTCCTATGCGTCATACTAAAAATTCAGGCCACAGATCTAAAAGCTTTGCGAATCTGATAAGAATATTTTTTGCTATCATTTTTTTACACTTCCATCGAATTCCCAATTTTTTTCTTTCTTCGTTTCATTTCAATGCGTTAAGAATCTTATCGGATGGTAAATTCTTCTAAAAAAAAACGTATTACCGTAACGTAATTTATTACAGTTTTTATATCTCATCCATTATTCGCTTTTTTTCTTCTGCTTTGACATAATCGCACTGTACCACTGTAATTAACAAGTTCATTAATGTCGTGAATTGTATGTCGCAGATTTTATGCAGACGTTCGGATGAGTTAATCCTAAGAGAATAAAATTATTCTACGAGGAAACAAATGCACCCATCGAGTGAAAAAATTTCTTTTTATAATAATGAAAATACAAAATATACGTTACAGATATACACGGTACACAACGTAGTACCAGATCTTCGAATTCTAACGCGGAAGTATCCGTTTAATCTGTAAATACTGATAGATGAATTAGCTTCCTGTATTTGGTGATAGTCACGAATCGTGTAGATAGTGATTAACTTTTGTCCTGCGAAGCTTCCAACTGCGTTGTATGTGTTGCATTTTAGAAAGAAAATGAAAATAATCTCAAGATAAAGTAGAAATTTATGCGAAGTACAGCCTCTTCTTGTATGTACATTTGATTGACAAACCATTTTTTTTTTCAACTAATTTGACTAACATGTAACAAGGACAAAACTTTGATTAATATTTCCGTTAATGATCCCTATGAAAGAAGAAGAAAACAATGATAATTTATTAAGGATAATTTTGCTGATCAATTGTTGCATTAATTTTCAGTACACGTGCATAAGGCATTAACAAAATGACTCAATGTGAAAAATTCTTGTTTATTATAAATATGTGAATCTTATAAAATACAAAATAGTCAAATTTGTCGGAAAAACAGAGCGATACTGAATTTCATGTTTTTCTTATGTTATTAATCCTAGCAGAGATTTCTTTTCCGGAAATCGAGAGCCTTACCAGAACTTAGTTGGGCCTGTATGGGTCTGTAGCGAAGCCCGAAGAGAAATTTCGACTAGAGTAATTCGAAAATTCCGATGAATTTTAAAGTAAATAACGACACTGTGTTATATTTGCCTCGAAATGAAGTTGTGCATATTGCATAGGTGCATACTTCTATGTTATTGCATAATATTATATTATATACATATATAAAGCGTGCTACAGTGTATATCGCTAAATACGCGACGAACGCTCGCTTAGATTATAAAAATGTGGCAAATTCATTTTTCAAAATTGATTTCTCGCAGTCAGATCGCCACGACTGGACCAGTGACACAGAAAATAAAAAAACGAATTCCCCCAAAATAATGGTTTTGTAGAAAATGGAGGTTTCAAATTACCATTCAAGTCTTAGAAATAATATTGTCAAACGTTTCGTAATAATGTTACGGAAGGAAGCTCGAATTCTGAAAAGCTACCGAAAGTTTGGACATTTTTTTTAACTAACGTGAACCGGCTAACAGTAGTAGATGTGGCAATGCCAAAGTTGTATAAGATGGTGAATGAACGGGACTGACTGAATGGTCGTATAGACACGTATGTGTAAGTATCCGTGTGAGAATGAGCAAAAGCAGAGAAAGGACGAGCTTTTATATTTTTAGCGCAAATCGACTAGAAAGTGTTGGATAGTATGGTAAAAAAAAAAAAAAAGAGTTACGCTACTGTAAATATTTAGGATCGCTCCCGAATTACACACAAAACTAATGAAAAAATTGCAGTGTATCTTTTTGACACACTGGGACTCTGCAAGGCTGCAATTTTACGAAGATTTCAAAGTCAAATTTCTCATTTAACATTTTCCTCGAGTCTGACAGCCGCGAGTCACTTAAACAAAAGTACTAGGAAACAATTTTTTCGTTTTAAAAATAGTCTGATATAAATGTCACACACACACATACACATACGCGCACACACACGATATAGAAAAAAAGCATTGTATTTACTCTTCATTCTTGTCAATTATTACAATTATAAAAATCCGAAAATTCACTTGCACTATTTCGTACATTCATCTAACTCGATGACAGCATAAATTGAAATTTTTGAAAATATTGGATATATCGAAAATTTCATTTTCAGGCACAAGTACCAAATATACGTACTATATTTTGAGTGAAATCCAAATAGGAGAAGTCTATAGCAGATTTGCTGAAGTGGCGCGAGTTTCCGGTTGCCTGTAAACGACGGGAGCTCAGGTGAATAATAGTTGTTAATGTTGCTGGTAATTGGCACGTCACCATTACTGTAACACAATGTATTTCATTTATAACAAGATAATAAAGAATTTCTAGTTACTTCATCATGAATTCGTGACACCGAATAAAGTATATTAAATTTCCTAAACCTACAAGACATTTCCAAATAACATTTCCATTTGCAAAAATATGTACGTATCGCGTCGTACGAAAATCCTATAGAAAAATTTCATTAAATTGTTCATATTTTTTTTTTTAATGCACGAGAACAGCAATGAAGGTAAAAAGTAATTCTGTACAGCAGCATTCCGAGATGCAGTAGCACTAATGGTACGCAATGAGCTAATGAGCAATTATCATTAGCAAAATGGAGTTCATTACCTAAGTATATACAGGGTGTCCTAGAACTACTTTTACACCGGAAAGTGGACGATGGCTGGATGCTCCCCGAGTACCCTCCAGCAAAGCGTTTGTCGAAATTTGCAATAGCGTTTAAATGAGAAGCATTTAAGATGCACCAATCGGAACGAAGGATTTCCGCGGGTCGTGACCGCGTGGTGGGAGGTACAGCAGTGGAAGGCAAAAGTTAACTGCTGCAGATAAATCGCGCAATTCGAAATCATCTCACGATCTGAGTGGGAAGTATATTCGTTGACAGACTGTCGATATTGGCTGAACGCCTTAGCTTCGCGCATCCGTCTGACGCGTAACGCGGGATTTCCAATTGTCGACAAATGCATTCGATCGCGTGAGCGATGTCTCAAATGAATTGAAATAAAATTTTAATTATCAGCAGCCCAGAGAAATACAAATTATTATAGAGAGAGGGAGGTGGGAGAGAGAGAGAGAGAGAGAGTGAGCGAGAGTGAACGAGGGAGGGAGAGAGTCTTGTAGCACAGTATTTTTTCCATGGATTTGTCAAAACAATTAACGTTCAAGAATTAACTTCGCATTGTACATTGTGACGTTATTTCACGTCACGAGTCTGGAATGGATTGACTGTCGTGTTTATCATGCGGGACGTATTGCCGTCTCTTAGTATCGTCCTACGCAAATTGCCGGCCAAGAACTTCAGGGCCACAATTTTTGGAAATATCGAACACCAGGTTAATTTCTATTGTAAAACCATTTCATGCGTTGCCAATTCGGCGACAACATCTAACATCTTCACGTCGCTTGTGAAGGATCACCATGAGGCTACAGCTGGGATAGTGGAGAACGATCCAAAATCAATAGACGCTTCCATTCCACCCCCAACGACTCCCGAATTGACTAGGGCGTCGGTATCGAGGAAGCTATTGAACTGGACCATCTGGTTCTTCTCGTTAGGACTGGTACCGATGTCCCGGAAGGGGAGCATCAACGGTATCGAAGAGGATGAAGAGCGGGAGCTACCCCAGTGAGGTTTTATGAACTCTGCCATCTAGCCGTCCCGACCTGGTCCGGATGAAGATCATCACCAGAGCAACTTGGTCACCCCGAAGCTACGGCAGCGAGTTTGTGACAGTTTTGAAGATCCTGGATCAACCGATTAAACGTGACGTCATACCGCCGGTTTAGACTACGAACGGGATTTGTCTATTTAAGTTTTGACCGACCTCCCGTGCATCGCATATCGTTGATCACTAAGACACTAATTGCTCCGGAAACTATTTATCAAGTTTAGCGCGTCCTTCTGGTGAAGGGTTATTGGTGATATATCGCTTTGAAATTAATTTCCTAAAGTTTTGTATTTTGAGTCCAGTGGCGTGCTTCCATATGTGTGCGTAGCAATACTAGTGAGTAATTCTTCCTCGACGATGATTGGCTGAAAAGGGCACTACTTTATAGTCTAGGACCGAGCCGGTAGCGATCTCACTAGTGTGTCGCCGTTCTTTTTTCCTTAGCGAATATTGTTAACGTGTCCCGTAGAGTACCTAGTGTAGCGTGACTTTATATCTTGCGTTTACTTTGTTTCAAGTGTCCCGAAGTGGACCTTGTCTCGCGTGCTATTTTTCGAAATTGTTAATTTAAGTTTATTTGAAGTCCCAGAATAAAAGGGTCGATTGCTTATGATTTCTTTTACTTAATTTCATGGGTTCTCAATCTGACTTTCTTCTCACTATCTTTTCCTCTATCTCTCCCTTATTTAATATTAACATCGACCCAGCTCCTCTACCATAGCTTTTCGTTCGTTCCTCCTAGTCGGACCTCTTTTCATATTTTCCGGGGATTTGCTTTTTGTATCGTGACGCAACGATCCGTCGGCGCCCATCCGGCATTTAGCTAAGTCTAGTTTAGTTCGCATAGCGTTAGACCCGGGAAATTCGAAAAGAGCGTCGAGTCGATTATAAGCGAAAGATCGTGTCGTACCTTAAAATACCTTTCTACCCTTTTTTTCTATCTTTGAGCAAATTATTTTTTCTATTTTTTCTTGTCACAACATATGTACACGAAAGCAAATAATATTGTATGTTACGATAAATGTTCATTATTATACAAAATTAAATAAATCTTCTTTTGAATATATCAACCAAGAATGTGGCTTTAGAAATTATTCAAGAGCTTCAAAGCTTAATAAATATTGGTCATGGGCTGGATACCTCTGTATTCTGTTCAAATTGGAGCTTTCACAGTACATTCATATGCTATACAAGCGTCTTTATTTTATCCCATTGTACGTTCGTGCGTTCGAGTATTACACTCACCGAGTAATGGTTAAATGCGCGTTCACAGGATGCAATAAAATACGAGAGGAGAGTCCGAGCCAGCTGGCTCGCGTGCACTCAGATTTACGCGTTTAATTCGAAACGTTATACGGACCAGCTAGCTCTGTTGGCTTTTCTACGTGGCTTTACGCGGCTAATTTGCATTTATCAAAGTCACTCTGTGCTAGATACTAGTGGACATCAGAGACGTGGTGTCGTAATATTTTTCACAGAGAGTAAACAATTTTTCCACCGATTGTTTGAACACGAACTTTTTTTTTTTTACTGGGAAAATAATTATTTCACGTACTAAAGAAAATGATCCGTGTACAGGCATAAGAGATATTCTAAATTAGGAAGTATGCTATAGTCATCGCTCATCGGTTTATCATAAAGTCGATAGTGACTCCTGATACGTCAATATACGAAATTTCGCTTTTCATTTTATAAAAATGATGTGTATGGACACTGAGTCGTGATTGGAATGGACCATTTTTCAAATGACGTCATTTATATGCATACGAAACCGAGATTAACTGTGGTATAACGATATGCAATTATTTTTCGGAATTTTACAAAGACCATTCTATACGTCTATACCGTACTGCATTCCATTTCAATAATGCAGTTTAATTCAATTAAATTAGAAGTTGTCAGAAAGCTTGAAGATTAAAAAAACTAAAACAAGATTGTCTTACTACTAACTACAAAGTCGAAAGTTATTTTCGTTTTACATAAGTAATTTGAAAAAACAGATAGAAAAACTGCACGACGTAGGAAGGGGAAATGAGATTGAAGAAGGAAGAAACGAAGTTATAAAGAAACCTGAAATATTCTATCCTTAGTGGCAATCAGGTAAATCGTGAATCACTCTGTCGTAGGTCTGCTGAATATTTGGCAGAAAACTGTAAATTTTTTGCAATATTTTCAGCAGGCTTATTCTATTATTATTTTCGTATTGATATACATTTTACATCACGCACAATATTTATTTTTTATTATTGACTAAAAAGCTTTTCAATTTTGAGCAATACTCACGAACATTCTATAAGCGAGCGAAGGTAAAGATTTACCGATTTCGAATGTGGAGAAAAGAGAGCAGAGAGCTCGTTCTGGTCAGCAGTGAGTCCCACTTTGCAATAAAATATTCTTAACTAAAAAACTCGATAAGAATTGTACTACGAAATGTAATGGTTAGTGTCTTCTAAATAAATAATTCTATTCCACATTGTTCGTTGTTCATTTTCTATGCTATGGGAGATGCGGCGAAATTAGCGTACCTAAGGGAAATTCCCTATTATAAAATGAATAATTAATAAAACGTCTTCTCGTCGGCACATAATAATAAAGTAACATCTTAGCCAAAGTTTTACATACTTTTGATACAAATTTTATGACTTCAAAATACAATAATCGTTGACTTTGCGAACGAGTACATTTGGGCCACGTTAGACGCTCTTTCCGCTAATGTGGCGCTTAATGTATTTTAAATGGAAAATATGCTCTAGGGGGAACTTTTTTTTCTATTTCTTAATTGAAACTTACATTAGAAAGCATAGAACAACGAAGTATAAGATTTAGGCAAATTTAGTGATCTGCCGAAATAATTCAATATGTTTGTTACGTGTCACTTATTGGGTTAGATTTGATAACGAATAGAATTATCGTAAAAAATAGCTCCGAGGTTTAACATACTAATAATTCAATTGACAAAAGAACTATTATCACCTTTTATAATAATCAAATACTATGTACTACAGGAGGAAATCAGCGAGAGTAGGACAGTCAAGCATTGCCGAGGACTTTTTGCTTTCGCAGCGCATTAACTGTCAAGCTAAACTATAGTCTGCGCCGCATTAGTCGCGCGCGGCTTTGATAACAATAAATTAATAATAACGTAAAAGCATGCTTTTACATCAAGGGTTCTAAAAACCGCATTAAAAATGATGATCTGTGCTTATGAAATGTGTTAGATGTTGTTCTCTTTAACGTCATAAATTGAGTGATAAGATATAAAAGTTAATTCTCATAATAAAATGATTAAAATAAACGTGTTATTAATCATTGTTACTCTGTAATTAGTTTATACATAAATGAATTCAATAAGGATTGTTTAAACATTCTATAAAACCATATTTTATGAAAATAAGCTTGCGCCATGTTTACAAACGCGTCACATTAGACGGCAGTCCCCTACCTGTGATCCGCTGATAACGATACTAGTAGCTATTAGTGTTTTCTGTTTTCCGTTTATCTAATATCCAAACGTCGGTTATACGATGTAAAGAAGTAATCACGAAGCTGTTACGTCCGCGTGAGAAATCAGATTCCACGTCCGCGGACGATAACCGAATGTCAAAGAGCAATAAAATGAGATCTGGTTTCTATCACACCCCATGAAGAAATCTTATCAGGGCTTTTCCAAGGCCCTGATTAATTTTCCCTAATTCTCATAGGGGCCTCATGTGGAAGCTTCATAGGGTTCCTTAAAGGACGGTCAGGCTTTTTTCTTCAGGGCCTTACAAGGCTACATGTTCGGGACCTATACAGGATTCGATTACTATTCAATTGATCAATATAACCAATATGAGATTTAATTATTAATTCCAAGACGTAATTTTCGCAAGATCTGATTATGTACTAATATTAATAATATTATTTTATTTTTAAAAATAATAAAGAAATCGTATATTTTCGTAATATCCCGAGCAGAAATTTATTCCGGCCGGGATCCGGGCCGCATCAGGCTGTCTCTAACTGATAATCCGGCTCGGATAATGCCGCTCCCACGGCCCTGATGTGGCATGTAAAGGCATTTCTGATCCGCCCCTGATCGGGCCCACATTAGGAAACATATGTGGTCCTGATCGTGCCCTGATTGGTATTATACCCGGTTGCCTGATAGACCTGGAAGGTCTCATATATATAATATAAAACGAATAACGCCAGCTTAATTATCGCAACTTTATTGGCATACGACGCGAAGCATATGAATTGCTTACTTACTAAGTTGTTTGCATTTCCATTCGAAAATGCTTTGGGGAAATTAAAAAAAAATTATTCGCAGTGGTGACAGACCTTTGGCACAAGTATGCCGACGATGGCATGAAAGATTTGACACGGATTTTAAAAAACCAACACTTCCGCCGACTTTCATTATTTTAAAAGCAGGCTCTCTAGGTCCCAATGGCTTACATCCGATAACAAAACTAAAATACAAAGGACTGCTAATCTCAACAAAATCTCCAAACAATGGAATTCTATTATGCAATGGAACTATCCTACGGATAGAAAAAATATACAAAACACAAGACGAAAACATAATTCAAGTACAAGGAAAGGTGTTAAGTATCAAGAGAATTATCTACACCTATTCATGCGATTCATCAACTTTCAAAATGTGGCGCGTAAGAAAAACGCAGAGAATGAAAACGTGTACAATAGAATCGATCGATCGAAAGATAATGATTTTGGATTTCAGTGACCTTATTGATAGATAGTACTATAACACATCGAGATAGGACATACGAATATAAATATAACTATATTGTACCCACAACAACAAAATTTCGAAAAACGATAAATAAATGTGCTGGTTCCCTAAAAACGACATTATACTAGACTGTATAAACAACTTTTCTTATTTGTATATTGTAAAACGATAATGCCAGGCATGCCACACTGGTACCTGATCCCGTTCTGATATGGCACTTCAGGCTAACCACATTTAGATATTCTAATGCACGATCCGGACAGGATCAGGGCCTGACCTGGTCAGCCTGACGAGGAATTCCTTACCGGTGCCTGATACCGGCGTGACGTGAACTATTTCAGGTTGACCACATTTACAAATGTTTTACTGATGCATAATCAGGCCAGGATCTGGGCTTCATCCGGCTATCCTGATCAGGCATGTCATACCGATACCTGATCCGGACCTGATACGACATCAGACAGCCTGACCAAATTTCTGCTCGGAATTGTTCAATTCCAAATTTGTTCTCGCTTCGCTTTATAATAAATTGTGTTTATTTGCTTATTCAATTCGCTTTCGTATTTTTGCTTTTTTATCTCCAACCTCTTCTCAGTTTTATCCTCAACCTTTGACTGTTCATAATCATTGAAATCAAGGTAAGAAAAATATAATTATTATATTTGATGAAGGAACATGGCAATCCTGCAAAATCTCAGGTACTGGTAAAATCTTTTACAGGATTAATTATTTATTTGGTCGCGGTATTCATTTGTTTTAGTATATCTAGAATCAATTTCATCTCATATCTAATATTATTCATGCTTCCCACGGTAATTATAGGCGTAGTGCAATCCCGAGTAAAATGCGCAAGCATTGACTCAAAACAGGGCAACTTACTATTAGTAGTAAATTACGGTTCGGTAAAGGCATCAGACTAGGTAATCTGGCCTTCATTCTGGTTCTGACGTAACAGAGCATTGGATGAAAATGATACCTGTCTTCCACAGAAAAAGCCTCAACGAAAGAAATAAATAAAAACGAAACATCTTTCATTTTTAAATCAACGCATTCTAATGTTATTTTAAGTCATTTTTAAAGTTTATTTGTAAAATAGCCCAACCGAATCACGATGCGAAGAGTAAACCGGCTATTATAATTACTATGCATTATTTTTATATTTGATGTTAAATTTCAAGGGCGGAATATTGAGTGATGTTACGACGTCTATATGGATGCGAAAGAAAAAAAAATAGTTCATCTGCAAAAACTGTTCTTAAAGCTTCAATTTGTGCTACAGTAAGATTAATATTGTTATAAGAACCAGAAACCTTTTTTAAATATTTTTATTATACAAATGATTATTTGTGCCTAATATTTCATATTATTTTAATTAAAATTAATAGTTCAGTAAAAAGACTTTGGATTCGATTTAATTTACTCGTCTATACCTTATAAGTAAAAAATGAACAAAAATACAAAAAAAAGAGACTTATTAAAGCAAAAAAACTTATTAAGAAGCAAAAACATAAAGAAGACGTCAAGTAGTACAGGAAATCTTAGAAAGAGTTGGAAATGTGCAACAGCAGGAGCAACACAACGAAATTGGAGATACCAAGTATAACGAATTGTATAAAAAGATAAAAGCGCAGGGAAAGCCAAGATATTTGGAATGCTGAGATATGAAAGGGAGGGGCAAGTCGGAATTTAATATAGGTTCAACTGTGGACATGATACTAGAGCAAATGGATTCTTGGAGACAGAAGAAAAAGATCTGCAGAATGTTTTGGACAGAAACAAAAACATTAGAGTACTGGAGGACGAACTGCATAAAACCTAAGGATAGAGAAATACGACGTTAGACATTTAGTTATTTAGAAACGCCGAACTGGAAATATCCCGCATATAGAACGAAACATTCATATGCGTTTTATAAAACATTTTTCAGGAATGTCTCTTAACGTATCTGAATATTTAGTGTTATGTGTCAGTGGGTATATAAATTTGTAAACATATCTACAGGGTGTCCGTAAAACTATAGGACACGGTTAACAGCCGTGTTTATGATCGAAAAACGAATCGAGAATTGCTTTATCATATTTCGATCCGATACGTAATTATCGAGATAGTAACGATTTCCGTGAGCTAATCAGACGCACGCTTTAACTGAAAGCCTTGAGTAGTGTGAGTGAGCGCCCCACACTGTCGTATCTGTGATCCTCGATGTTGTATGGGCGCGCGCCTCCCCTCTGCCGCTTGCACTGTTATCTTATCTCTTAGGTAAAATTATAGTACGGAGGAATTTCGACATTCGGCTGCGTCTAACTAATTATTACGCGAACTTATGTATTCGGAATGTGTTTCTCTGTGAATAATGGCCACGCTTAGTATATGAAAAAAAAACCGTGAAGATTCAAATGGAATAACGAGGGAGGATATGTATCGTTTATCGAATTTACAATTAAACTTTTTAGCAGACCTTAATTGCACTTGCGCTTGTATTTTGGCAGCATTCAAGCCCAGCTAAGGAAAGACTCTGAGATGTCAGTTCCTTAGGTACGCATTCGCAATACTCACGGACAGGTTTCCAGTTAATGGGAGCACCTGATTGGCTCACTAAATATTATTAATTAATATCTCGGTAATTACACGACGGATCGAGAGATGATAAACTTTTAGATTCGTTTTTTGACCTGAAATACGGCTATGGTAACCGTGTCCTATTGTTTTCGAACACCTTGTATATTGACTAATGTAATCAGAAACAAGATTGTAGGCGAATAGACATGGATTAAATAATTTTCTTGTTTACTATAATATTAAAAAAATTAATATAATATAAAACAACGACATAGCCAATTTATTCCAAAGGAAGACCCCCACGTTATCTAAATAATCTGATGGCTTTAATTTCGATGAATCTTTAAACAAATAGCAAAGCTTAAATCTTACATTCTAATTTATATACAAAATCAGACGCTCCTGTGATTTCGAATAGCGTCTCTCTGTAATTTCCATTTTTTCATAATTTTTTAGATAATGCGATGTTACGAAATGTGAAAAGGGTTTTATTATCTTTTATTCACGAACTGCTTTGTTCATCGTGATGTAAGCAGAGGTATTTTCATGGATCTTGGACTTGTTCCCTGATTAGAGGGTCGAAGGTGAAAGGACGCAGAGAGCGTGATATCTTCTGAAAAAGAAAATTGTGAGGAAAACATAAACAAAGAAATGGTGAAATGACTCACGATAAAAGAAGTTCATGGTGTTCCGTTGTCATGTGTTACCAACGACTGTCGCTAATTGGAAATGAATACTCTTCTCTCCTGATGCTTGGAACGTGCGTAATTAGCAAACGTAATTAATAAGCCTCCTGTCGTTAAAAACAATCTTGCAGCGTGGTGAGTACACAGTGACAGATCAGCTACATCAATAGCCAATAATTAGGCAGTAGTTCGTGTCTTGCGTTTCTCGCTAATGGAGGAAGCGTTTTGTTTCACTTTTTTATGTACCACCGGATGGACTACACAGAGTGTCTCATGCGATCGTCATCGGAAAAAAAAGAATTTGTCTAGATGTAAGCATGTCGATGTCTATGAAAAATGCGAAGTGAACCGTCAAATTAATCAGGTTGATAATTTCAGACAAAAAAAAATGATGAAATAATAAAACAATCAGATGTCCAACACTTCCGTTTTCGAATTAGTACATGCATGATTTTATTTTTTTATCACGATAAATTCATAAGGTTTAATGCTATACCCACCTTCGGTCCCTTTTATTTTATACTTCAATAGTGTTTACTCCAAGTAAAATCTGAGTAAAGAGGGTTTCAATATTTCGTCGTATGATCCTTATTTAAAGCCACGGAAAAATATGGAAGTTAAATTCTTGTTGAAAACCTTAGTATCCTAAGCTGCTAAAATATCTTCAGACGTTCCTCGTAAAACGTATTTCGATGAGAAAAATGTCGAAAAACGGACATGAAATTCTTCTATTTTGCCCGTGAAATAAAGATGGACCACATATGTATATCCAGAATAGTACATATGATTCTACTCAATTGTGATGGGCTCATCCACTTTCCACAGCTTCCAAGAACAGTAGCATCGGGCAGATCTCCATTGAAACTTTTTCCACATAATTTGCAGTTATATGCATACAACACATACATAAGAAAAGATTCGAAATTTACGTTTTCAAGTTTATAGCATCAGTTCCTATATTTTCTTTTCTAATAATAATTCTCTAATGACATCAATTCTACTTACTATTAGTGAACAAGACACATCAATTTCTGTTAGATTTTATGTCAATGAAACTATAACGTTGAACACACTGTAAAATTTGCATGAAGTAACTTCACATAAGTATAGGTGAAAGTTTGGATCGCTTTTTCTCAGATATCGAAAATGAAATGCTTTAATGTAAAATTAATAAGGTATTAGAAACCTTTAATTTTTCAAATATTTTCCAAAATTTCCGTCAGACTGAGTTACTATCAATCTGTACAAAGCAGCAGCCAATCTGGTGTACGTTATCACTCTTACGGTCCAGCGGGTATTAACAAAAATGTCTAGATTATACATCATAAACCGGAAGTTCAGCCACGTCACACGTCCGTCAGAATGGCGTGGGAGTATCGATGATTACTCAGTCAAGCCGTAACTGATAATGCCTGATTCCATTAATTACAGATATACGTATAGTATCATATAATACGTATATGCATACAGATGTGATAATAAGCGATAATAAATTTTCAAAACGTGAAATCAAAATTTTTCAATATTATAATAATGTTTTAATATAGCATATCAACACTGTAACGGTATAATTTAGCTTTCCCGGTTAGCATTCATGTACTGAGAATATTAATAGATGATCGTTCGAATTCTAATCCTCTAGTATTAAAAAGGTTAGGTAGAGGAAAATCCTCTTTCAAACTTACATCTTTTTCTTTTAATATTAAAAATTTCCAGCAAACGATCAACGCTTACTGTAAACAAATCATCCTAAAGACAATTACAGTCACAAAAGAGCAATGTAATCAGTTAAGAGGAGCCGTGATGCTTAGCGAACATCTACATGACGGTGCTGCCTCGCTTTGCGGAAAGTCAAGGAAACACACGTGACGTAATTGACAATATTTCCTAAGCTGTCTTATTATAAATTAAGTTCAACAGTAAAAAAAAAAAGTTTTCTAATTTTGGTCGCACACGCCTCCAGCAGCTAATTTATTTCAATATTTTTAATTATCACAAATTGACACGTGAACGAAACTGTAACGTATTTTTTTTTTTTTCCAAGAACAACATAATTATACACTGTTAACTTGAAATATTTAACATTATATAAAATTACATTTATTACAGTCAGCATAAGTGATAGATGAGAATTCTAAACGGTGCTTGTAATTTTCATAGTAAAATTCTAAATCCGTCAAAATGACGCGTCCCGTAAACCTGTAGTATTAAGCAAAGGTTGATTTAAAAGTCGGCACCCACAGGGACTGAGATTTCACACGAAGACTCTGCTGTGTACAATTAGCATAAAGAATTTTCAGTGCGAAAATTTCTCACTTTGAGTCCTCGCCCGTGTGATGTCACATGTAAAAAAATCAGTACGATTTCCCCTTAATTCTACGATACATTTTGTGTAAAATGTCTAAATGTAAACCAGACCTTAAGATCATAAACATTAGTATAAAAATTGTAATAATCAAGCCAAGCAGATAACTAAATATAACAAAACTTATTTATTTATCATAATTTAGATATAATAAACATATTCATTTATCACCTAGCTGTTCCGTCATAGCAAATACCATAGATTAAACTGACAGGCTTTGCGCGAACAAAAGAAGACCCCTGGATCACACGACATTTATTCAAAACCCAAGTGCCAACAAGAAAATTGCGACAGAGAGTGCCTAAGAAGGGATTACTATAAACTTTTTAAATTTATTTTACAGTCGTTCGCATGCATAAAGTATTTATATCATTGCATATTATGTTATGATTCCAAACTGTAAAATCAAGAAAGTAAAACTTTCCCACCAAGCAGAAGATCCACAGTATTCGAAGTCTTCACCTATGATATGCTGAATATGCCTGCAAGGCTACTAATGTAAATATATATACAGAATATATTGTTCGCAAGTATATAAACTTGCAAAATGAAATAGCGAGTCTGCGAGGTGTTTCTAAATTGACATAGAGGAGAGAGATGAGATATCGTAACAGAGATTGAGCATATAAGTAAGGAGTGAATAGTATGTAGATATACATAAGGATATATATATATATATGTAAAGATGAGTAGAGTAAAGAGGGAAAGGAGAGGAACAATGAACAAAGGAGGAGAATCAAGAGCAATTTCTCGTAGTCACGAGGGCTTTACAAGTCGATGGGATTTCAAATCAATTGAGCATCGCTGTATTGCTGCATTATATGGACGTTCTCGCCTACCTGTGCCAAGGCTGAAGGATCCATCAAAACAAAAGGCGATTGGCCAAGGACTCCGGAGAGAACTTTTCTACATCTCGAAGTAAAGTTAAGGATGAAGAAAAAAAAGTGGAGGGGGGGGTGAAGACGCTGAAGAAACTGATAAGGAAGAAAATGAGGGGGACTGGAAGGATAGATAGAATTGGAAGGGTAGAGAGGCCAGGTGGAATCCAGAAATTCCTTCCCAGCAGCAGATATTTCGAGAGTTCCTCGTGACTCTCCTGAGACGTTGAGACTCTCCTTCCTGATTTTTCCATTATCTCTTACCCTGCTGTTTTTACGTTCTTCTCTACCCGCCTACATTTTACTCTGTGTGTACGTTATATATATATATATATATATATATATATATACATGTGCTCATCGGTAACATTGTACTTTCATGAATTATAAAACAAATCCAAATACTCACGTTTTCTGGCATTCAACTTTAGCTTTCTGCTCTGACCTTTTCACGGTGTCAATAAAAAACGTATCATACCTTTTTCAAATTTTATGCTGTACTATTTTTGTATCTTCCACACGGAAAGAATTTTTCAATAAAATTTACTGTCAAACTCACGGTAATTACGGGACATCTTGATATTACGTAACATACTGTCTATATGTATTTTAAAGTCACTCACGAAAATATAATGAAAAGTAAGCATGGTGCGTCAGCTTTTAACGAAGCGTACGGTAAAAATGTCGAAACTTGAAAATATGTAGTGTAAAACTATAGGCTTTACCTTGTTGAATTTAAATAATCAGCTAAAACGAGCCAAATTGTCTCGTGCGCTACATTCAATTTTACCGTGGAATGCACTACATTTTATACCTTTGAAGTCAATCACGAATAACATTGTGACTTTTCACGTTTTTCTACAGATTTTTAACGTAAAATCTGGTAATAAATCGTTTTTGTAATTTTTTTTCATTCGAAGTTGACTTAATAAATTGTTGTTAAACTTATACTTATTTATTTTAGTTATTCTATCACATGTGTGCAGAGAACTAAAAATGAGAATTCAAAAAGTATAATTCAGGTTAATAAATGTAGTTTTATTGAACAGTCTGAATATGATTCTAAGCGTAGAGATCGAAGGGATGAGCTAACTTGAGCTGATGCAATGCTTTAAAATAACACTAAACATTTTGAAATGGTGTGTTTGATTATATTACTCAGATTTCCTTTTGTAAAACAACAGAAAATTTGACATTGAGTCAGATAAGTTTTACCGTGGAACGCAGTAAAAATTGTAAACAATAATATTTACCGTGTGCACTGTAAAATTTACTTGTAGCCACTCAAAATATCGTGCGCTGTAAGCAATCCGTAATGAAAGGCAGTGAACAATTATCTCCATGGAGATTTTTGTGATCTTATTTCTTTGTAAAACCGATTTTTGTGACGGCAAAGAATAGACAATTACTTGATAGTTCAACGTTAAAATTATTTTTGTGTATACACTTTGTAATCATTATTCGTTTTACGTGCTGTAACTAATAATTGACTTAAGGTCAATCAAACTAATTAAATTTAAATAAAAAAATGTATACGAATACTGAAAAATACTTTATATATTCATGTGGATGCATAAATTATACATAAAAAATAAGGCAGTAACCACGCAGTACTGAGTTGCTGACAATATAAAATAGAAGGTAATTAATTTTTATTATATTAGCCATAAATTACTAAAATTTATTTATTCGGATATCAATCACTGGAATTATTACGCAAAATAAATAATAGAGTAAATATATTATTACTGTCTTGATGATCTATCTAATTAATAATATATTAATATTATGATTTATTTCCTTCCAACTACTTCTTACTGATATTGCTCTAAAATTTATTAGTCAGGATCATTCCAACTCTGTCTTATTAGTCACAATATAATGAATTGCATGTAACTGGCTAGTCTAATAAAGGCAATTAAAAGAATAAGAAACTGTACTAAGTAAAATTTTCGTATAAACATATTACGTAAAATGGTTTTGCAACATTTCAAAATTATGCGATTTCATGTAATTTTGAATACACGGAATTGTTATCCATGTAAAAGTTGAAGAACCAGAAAAAGTCTGTAGTCAATATTATGCAAATATCAGTGACGGTAGTGAAAATTGAAAGTGTGAAATTGAATATAAACGTGCAAGTGCATCAGTGATTTGACAATTGCATGAACTAGCATTGAAGCTACAGGAGAGGAGAGGAGAGGAGACAGCAGACCTGTGGGGAATTCAGGTTGCGCGACATGTTATTGCGTGGTGGGTATGGCCTGGTTATAAAAATATGGAAATACGGTAGAGCGAGATAAGAAAAAGAAAATGTTTCTGCACGCGAGAAAGAGAAAATCCTCTATAGCGAAGAGGCAGGAAGCAAAGAACGGTGAGCTGGAAAAATGTTCCTTTACCTAAAACGTGCAAAGCGGCAAGCGCAGACGTCGCTGTTTTATCGTCGAGCTGAAGATTCGTCGAGGGGGGTGAATGTTTGGCGCGGAGGGGTGGGGACGGGGGGGGGAGGGAGGGAGGGAATGGAAACGGGAATGAGAGAAATCAGGAAAGAGGAATGGCAAAGACAAAGGAACTGCTTCAATGGGAACAAGTCAGTCGTCATTGCGAAAATCTTGGTGACAAATAGTTGAATGGTTCTTTGTTGTGTATCGCCATATTGTCGAGCGCGAATGTTTATGTTGGCGAAAATTTCGAGAATTAGTGAAAGGTGAGCATTATTACTACTTTCAGTATGCTATTGTTATGCATATTTCGTATGCAATTTTTAAATGAAACCGCATCACGTTTCTAATGAAGTCTAGGAACAGATGATAGCGTTAAATGTTTTATTTATACATAATGTAATTTTGAAAAATGCCAGCAGTGCTATTTATTAAGGACTAATTAGCGTTCATTCCATGAAGTAATAACTCCTACGGACACGTGTATATGAGCTCTACAATTTTATAAACTTCTGCCTCGTTCCTGAAGTGACGAGAGTATTCGTTCTTTAAAGGGTTAATGGTTTAAATTGAATTGGAAAAATTGTTAACTCTCTGCTAACCTAGCCGCGTGGATTTTATTAACGACTTCAAGCGTGTGGTAGTTGTAGATAATTCTAATAACGAAATAAAAAGACAGTTTTTATATTTTATTTTATCTTTTCTTTGAGTTTCGCGTGCTGTAATAGAAATTTATATTATCGATAGAAGATTTTGGGCATTCGTTGTTTTGCTATAAGAGTCCGCTAATAGTAATTTCCCGCCTTGTCTGTTATTTTTAACGGTAAGTATCCGAGGAGCGATATGGGAATCCGTCCCTTTCGCTTGCGGCTCGTCAAAGATAACAGACCATACAGGTAACTTTAGTCTTTTTATAGAAAATTAATATTTCAATGTTATATTGACCGTGTATTTCGAATTATTATTAATCATATAGGCGGAAGGGATTTTTGGCAGCTAATTTAGATTTGAAAGAAAATTACAACATAAATATATAACCGTGTCGCACAAAAAACGGATTAAGTTCGTATTGCTGGACTGGCGAATACAACGAGACCATTTGAGGAAATATACAAAGATGTCAATCTTCTTCAAATACCATCTTTTTCCACATTAGAATAGATAATGAGTGAATAAGAATGGGCAATGAGTGACATATTTTAAGTTTTATTTTTTTTGTGTTGTGTTAAAATTAAAACCACTACATGTATATGAACACCTTTCTCTGATATATGATTGAGTAAATATTAATCAATACGTTGAATTGAAATTGTATTATTTTTTTAGTTATTTATTTAATTTCTATTTTCTTTGTTTTTAAATAAAATGAGAATAGTTGAATTATAGTGCATAGTCCTAACACGAATTCTTCAGCGAGAACGAGAAACGGTCTACGAATGTAGACCACGCTTCTAAAAAAAAGAGTTAAATGTCAGAATTAACAATCGCTGAGTTCCTACGAAATATAGAACAAGTAGAGAATTGTATATATCAATTTTAAGAAGTCTTGCAAAGCACATCTATAGATGTAAGAATATTTAAAAAATAAAAATAAAGGTAAAAGGAACAATGGACATGAAATAGGTAGTAGTAAACGGGACATAACAATCCATTCCTAAGTTCTCCCTGGCTCAGTGCTGATAGGTCAATAGTTATGAACTTCACTGTTAATTATTTTCAAATTTTAATTAAAAAATTTTACAAATTTAAATATATTTTTTTCTAAAACATCAATCCTGCTACCTGTGTAAGGTTAGATGCGAATATCTTATTGAGGTCTTTTTATTAAAAAATTTGAAACTAAATCTGTAGGTGCAATCATAGATATCACATTTACAGTCAGTGAGTTTTTCTTTAAATATATGGTACACGTTTTTATTATTGTCTTTTCCAGATCTAACGTACGCGAAGCAAAGGAAAATGAAACAGAGTATACGATGATTACAGGACGTTTCAAAGGACCTGCAATCAGTCGTGAACTACACCAATACTGCTTGCGGTTGACTGATGAAAGAGGATAATGGTATCGACGTCAAAGTGAAGAGAGCAAATAAAGGGATAAAAGAACTGAGTGGACAGCAGCATTTCCAGGCTATTGATAAAAAATAGACAAGATGGACTCTTTTCTATGCGTCATATTAAAATCCCCAACAAATTTTGTTGAAACGCGATTGAAATCGAGCGTCGCGCGTGAGGCGATTCGGGACGATCGTGTGTAGCAGACGTGGTTA
>JASANN010000398.1:303804-345904 GCA_031762395.1 Calameuta pygmaea
TAAAACTGATTGTATCCACCTTTATAATCGACCTGTCTCGTGATTCATTTTACTTTGCATGTACCTGGCCATTAACAAATTTACTCGTCACACTTTTGTCATTAATGAGTGGACGTTGTTTGTGAGCTGTATTTTAGTTTTTCGTATTTCGAGAGAGGAAATGAATATTCAGAGAAAAAGGCAAATCTTGTGAGAGAATTTAAATTTTACTTTTAAAAAAATGTTAATTAACGTACATTCATTATAAATTACGCAAAAGTAAATTTAGCTTTTCTTTAATACTTTTACGCGAAGGAATTTTGAAATTTCTCTAGAGCACTGCAAAGAAAGTCGATAAGTAAATTTATACATTTAATAATTTTAAAAAGACAAACAAATCAATATTTTTCATGAAAATGATGTAGTCACGTAAATCATAAGAACAGTATTATGAATCTAGAGATCTCGAACAAAATTTAGCACATGATGGTTTCAAAGTCCCCAAAAGCAAAATGTTTTTTTCTTTAATTGTGTATACAGATGAATCTGCGAGATCAGGGTGCAGCTCTGAAGGGTAACTACAAATTAATAATCATTATTAAATATCAGTATTAAAATATACATTTTATAAAAATATACAAATCAAATGAAAAAATATGGCTGAAGGTGGCAGCACAAACTTCATAAATAGGTAAAATGGTAGTATTTATTATTAGTTATTTTCATTATGCCTAACTTTTTCTAGTAGTTACTTTGTTCATATTAAACTATTTATTTGTACGTCATACTTATTTTCATTTATCGAAAAAAATTCAATCTATTCAATTAAGATGGGTCTTTTCGACTAATAAGTCGCATTTTTTTATCACTTTTTTAAAATGCGATATTATAACGATATTACTTTTCATTGAAAAATGCAAATTCTGTAAGCATATTCGTATGGACTCTAGCACCTATAATTGGTTTATGAGTACAGTCTGGTTATTTGACAGTTCGCAAAAAATCAATCCTTAACAAATCACACACAGCTTGCCATAAAGTCACGGAAAGATAGGCTAAAATAAAAAAATTAAATATATTTTAGGGCAAGGTCATATACATGCATACTTTGTAAAGAAAATTTTGCTTAGAATCATGCGTGGCTTACTAGAAATTTTGTGACTTTCGAACTATTAAAAAAAAAATTAGACTCGCGAATTGAGTATAATTGCGGAAATATTTTAATATATAGGATTAGATGTCCCGCGAAACAACGAATCGCTTCTGATATGGCAATTGTCTATCAATATGGGTAATAATAAACGAGCAACGTTAAATATCAATTTACAGTTTCTATTCGTTGAAAAAAAAAATGAATTTTAGCTCTCGGTTCTTCGTGACTATGCATATAACCGGGGTCTGAGCTATTTCAATTGAAATTGTGCAATACGATTCCAAATGCAAAATTTTCCTACCTATAAATTCCCATGTTTAGTACGCCCACTAAACAGTTCTGACTTGAGCAAACCAAATTTTCGAAACCAATTCCAAATTTTTAATAATTATTAACTCTCTGACCAGTCAAGGGATTTATGTGCTTACATTTGCGAGCTGCCGGGTTTATTATATTTTTCTGCATGTCCCTGAAATGTAGGTCAATATCATAGTAGGTACATGCATATTTGACATTATTTTATACAAATATAGTAATATCAATAATGCTCAATAAATAAAAGAATACTGAAAATTATATACATAAAATAAAATTTATTTGGTTTTATATAAAAAGAAACTCATTCTAAAGGACTAAACCGAGTACCGAAAAAGCTCACCGTTCAAAGGGTTAATTCAATTTGCCTTTCGAAATCGTCCATCGTCTCGTCGTGTCCCATAGTGTAGTCCTGTTTTTTATTCGGTGATGAGTTTCCAAATACCACATCACAGTGCCGCACATGATGACGAAACTTCTACTTTAATTCCATTACCTTTTAAAGGTAACCAGCCACCAGCACCACTCACACTCTTTAACCACATTCCGAAAACCACATTACTGTCCCCAAATCTAGCCAGAGCACTCTCTTTAACCGCAAATTTCCCAAAATTTCTATTCAATTTCCAATAGCTAAATACGTCGCAGCTTTTCAATTCACACGACAAACACAATAATTATTAGGACATAATCAGCACTTAATCGCGATGCTGATGCATGATCCTAGAAATAGAAGCGTCAAACGAGATTCGTGGACTTTAAAATAACGTTTGAAAATACAAAGAGTTCGAATGTCGAACAAAGAACATGTGTATCCAGCATAGCACACTAGCACACAGGATAGTACAATAACATGAAGCAATTTTGCAAACGACAGCTTTGTTTATGCAAACAGCCACCATTTCTATTGCAATCGACGAGAGTCCACTAAAGATAGCTATAGCGAAGGGTTAGGTTGCATATGGTCAGAAAACATGGTTAGCATGGGTTGCATATGGTCAGAAAACTTACTATGCAAGGTATATAGCATACTGGAGAGACAACTAACATACACAAGGGATGTGATTGTTAGATGCGCAGCCTTGCAAAGGATACAATGTCGATAAGCACGAGAGCTGTATTACCGACATTATATAATCGAACGATGCAATGCCATATTCCAAAGATGTGGAGATTCGATACTTTGGTGCATACTGGGCGGAGGGAGAAAACTCCCAGTGCAATGTGTGCTTGTATCATATGAGGATACAGTCATAATCCCATAGGTGGATCCCGGTGCATTATTGGAAGTCGCAGATGCACTAGAGTGGAGGACGCGCTGCGCGTCATTCGCGCATCCAAAGATTATTATTGTTTCACCGCTTACATCTGCTCGTTTAGGTACATTTATGAATCCAATAAATTCCTTAACCTTCTACTGTCTACGAATATCTAGGTATCCCATTTCCTCGCTTTAAGTGGTTACCGACATCCCCTAATGCCCTGTCATCACTGAAGATTAGGATAGGGTTGAAGAGCGATACTGGATCTGAACGGAGGGTGACTTCGTGCTGTGTCTTGAATCATGAAGCGGAAGGGGATGAAACGAGACCTGAAAGGGGGGAGGAGGGGGGGTTATCCAGATGACGAGGAATTCTAATTCTGAAATTCTTACCATACATCACTGAAATTCCTTGGGTTGCCGACCTCCTCGACTTCCTATCGACATTAATGCACATCTCAGGGCGATCGTTATCTTTATTGAATGGGTTGCTTGCGCATCTATTATATTTATTATTATCATTCCAGTGTAACAGTATCAGTAAATACATTTTTACGATAAGACAGCTTTATTAGGTAAAAAAATTCGGACGCACATGAAGTTGTGCATTCGGTATTCGAGTTTCAGTATGAGGTTCTTAACAACTTCGAGTCTACCTTATTTACATTAATTTTGTCTCTCAAAAGTACTGCAACAGAACCACGTTGTAATTTTTGTCATTAGGTTAATGAAAAATTCCTGATTTTAATAATAAAAATTTATTACACCTATCGTTATATCTATATTTTCATAAATTAGCATCGTGACAGAAGATCATATTTCGTAATTGCATTTTAATTACAAAGAGCGTAAGCCTGTGAGCGTAAGAGTGTTATCCTGTGTGCGTATGCATACCGGGTAAGAGACAGGAAGAGAGAGAGAGAGAGCGAGAGAGAGAATCCTTCCGTACAAGTTTCACTCCGGGCTATTAAATAATTTAGTTTAACTTAGGTAAAGCACGAAGTTCAAGGATGTAGCTCGAGGGTTAGGGCTCAGGCTTCGTAGTATAAAGGACATCACGGCGAGTTTCGAGACAAACACAAGCGGACCTAATCAAATAACCATTCGTGAGATTCCGTGGTACTAGATTCGCGGTCCGTGCAAAATTCTTGCCAAGAGGCTTGTCTATCCTTTAACCCGCTCTCCATTCATAAAAACAGCCTCCATCTTCCATCTTTAGATCATTTCGCCTTACTACGCTACCACCACCGTCCCGTCGAATTCTCGCCTCAGGAGGACTCCGCCCTACTGTTACTACTACATCTGACCGTGAGCAGGTTGCAACTTGTCTCAGACAAACCGTAAAGCGGCCGCTTGAGTAAACCGAGACGTTATTCCTGCCCTTCTGACCGTGTCTTCTCTGCTTTGAGCTAACTCTCATACATGCATGCACACGCAGACACACTTGGGCGAAGATATATATACGTGAATGTCCTATACACTTGAACTTCGTATTTCTCTTCGTCGACCCAATCCTACGCATTTTCAGTCCTTTGATGGCACGACCTTTGACTCGTACTAACACAAGACGACGTTGTCGCTCAGCCAAACATTGTCTTACCAAATACTTACAGTACTCATCTGCTTAATACTACAAAGAAACCTTTGGATCTTATGGATACATGGCGAACACTTATTCACGGTGTTCGCTATGCAGTTCTGTTTTATTTGTAGCTATGGAGAAAATATTAGTTTTATGTATTCAAAAACGAAACGAATGGTTGCAATGTCATTATCCAGGTTACGGGTACAATTTAATTTTTAAGACAAAATCTGAATGCATTTGTTTACTAAAAAATAAGACAGTACTTGTTACCGATAGTTTTTTCATTGTGAAAGATTCTCAGAGGTTACGAGTTTATGGCTAAGAGTATTACTTTTCGTCTGATGGGTCTGTGATGGTTTACAGAAACGCCATGATGGGCCATGCCACTGGTGTGATGGGATGATGCAATATATATTACATAATATTGACTTTCAACAATCTTGAACTTTTATTTGTCTCGATCCAGATATGCTAAATTGATTTTCAAATATTTCTCCCCGCAATTCGTAGTACAGCCGTCAATAAATAAAAGTTGAGTACTGTAGGTAACATCGTGTCTTTTGTAAGCAAGACTCTTTTACCAGATGTAGTATCGCTGACTTTCTATTGATTTAAGTGGAATCCGATATTCCTGAAAGAACACATATCTCATATTTCCACTAATGGGAATAAAAATCTCAATCCACACCTTCAAAGATATCATTTTCAGTTTCATCAAGGGTGATGTTAACCGAGTGTTTGTTCTTTCCATCTTTTTACTTTCTCTACACGCTTTTCTTTTTCTTTCGTTTTTTCGGATTCCCATTTTTTTCAACACTTTTGGCGCTCCCATACCCACCACGTTCATCTTGGTATCCGGACTGACTCGAAATATACATTTAATGTGGCGCGCACATACCATAAATTCAATAAACGTGCCATTTCCGTCTTATTGGAAGATGGTACGCGCTAGAAATAGTAATTAGTGCAGACCGTGACCGGTTTACCGATATGTGAAAAGACCTTTGCTCCTTAGATCAAGGATATCTACCCACTCCTAAGTATAAATCGAACGACCCCGTGTCTCTTTCCAAGGATTCCCGCATTTTCTTTGGTTTCTCTTTTTCTTATACCTTCACTTTCCGCTCTCGTTTATTTTCTTCTTATTTCGATTTCTCCATTTATCCATCTGCTCTTTTCTTCTTCGAGAGGACACTATCCGGTTTGACATCCTTTCTTTCCCTTTAGCCGTCGTTTCACGGTGTATTCCCGAAGAATCGAGGACCCACTAGGATTTAAATTGGTCGGCTTCAATCGTCTTGAAGCTCCTTCAAGCGTCGAACTAAGGTTGGTGATCCACTATGTTCTTCGCTTGAGTTATTCCATTTTTTATTTTCTCGAAAAGAAAGAATAAATATTTTTCCACTACGAACATTTATTCGTCCGATGGATTCAGAAGGTGATTTTTTCCTTTATCATTGTGACCATTTTGCACAACCAAAAATGTCAATTATTATGATTCAGGAATATTTATTATTGACTGTGGACTATAAATTATAAGTGATACGCAAAAGTCAATATCGGACGGTTTGCCTCGATTTTCGGGACGCTTGTAGTTTTTTCAAGGCTAATATAGCCACCTGTATAGAAACAATTAAAAAGGATCTCAATGGTGTTAAGATGTTTTAAGAGAATATGACTATGTATCAACGATTGGCTCATACCTGCCGTTTTTAATATAGATCTATTATATCTTGATATTCGTCCTTTTAGCATATACGAGATACATATGGCTAGCTGCGACAGGCGACTAATCTTTGGAGGGAGGATTGTATCGTCACTATCTGGATTGTTCAAAGCTGGCGACAAGTGATACTACTAGTTCGAATAACATGTGGTTACGCTTATCAACTGAAGCTGTCGTTTTGGATTACAGGCATAAAAATTGGCGTTTTAATCTACAATTACAATTTAGATTGCAGTTCTGCTTGATTGTAATTCTGTACAGCGATGAAGCAATTCCGAGTGTATTGGTTTATCTTAATATAAGTTTCCCGATTTTATCACTGATTGACAGATATTTGATTCGTAAATATCGGCAAATTCGTCGAGCCATAATTCATTGAGCTATCTTTAGTTTGCCGATATTTAGTAGCCTGAACAATGAATATCATTAAAGTTAATAAAAAGTAATCAATAAAACAAGATTGCAATCAAAGTAATTGAATAAATGTAATTTTTCTATTTTTACACTCGGCGCACGTACTCGATAGCGCAGTGGATAACATTTGTGCATGTAGGTATAAGGTTGCTGGTTCAACTCCCGGAATAGGTCAAAATATTTATTTTCAATGCATAATAATTATTATCCTCTTCAGGGATGCATTTTTTGAAGTGATAACAAAATTATTTGTTTGTTTAATTTTTTTCACTCAGAATAATTTTAAAAATCCTAAACGTACACATGTGTGTAAGTGTCCCTGAAGAAGTTAAGGGACCGATACCTTCAAAGACACATCGATTATAAATAAGAATTCCCAGTAAATATATGCATTCTCGAAAATTAATAAATGAGCCAGGTACGTTGCATTGCATGTACGTTGATTTTATGGATTCTTGAATTCAGTATAGCCTGAACGCCAATCTTTTGCCCGTGCAAATACCCACGGGTAGGCCTCCCTTGCGATGATCGGTCGAATTCTCAAAGCTAATATTGGCAGCATTAGTGTGATGAACACGGTCGTTCTAAAGCTAATATGACCGGAGTTCATTAACGGAACAGACTGAAACTCCTTGTCTTTCATTTTACCAAAGGTTCTTACAGACGACGTCCACTGGCAGCTATCTTGTTTTTTACTACTCTAAAACTAAATTTGACTCTAAAACTTTTTGACGACCAGAACGTGTACGGCCTTTTTTTTTAATCATCTTGGACTGGAGTCAGACTTCGATTTTTCTTTGGCAAGGCGTTTGAATTAGAGGTGCGTTGCTTCGATGTGTTACGTAGATCATCCACTTCTTAAATTCACTAATTTATAACAAACGAGTCAATAGTCTGACACAGAAGTTCAGCACGTTACTCGGTGCTCGTGCAACCGACACAGCTGTTAGCTGCTCACAGTCTGAAGGACAATGATGGCACCTAAGAGCATCAGCAGAAAATGACTATATAAACAGCCAAAGTCATCGAAAATTTGCTCAGAATTCGTCCAAGTTCGAGGAAAGATAAGAAAACCTATCGTCACTCGTGATTCTAATCCTTACAGTATTTGATCCGGTGTAATATTCGTAATCCGCCGTAGGTACGAATTTTTTTAGTACGCACCCTAGGGAGCAAGCTGGATCGATTACCCGACAAAACTGAGATACGAAAATGAGTCAATTCCACAATCAAGTAACGTCAGGTCGTAGAAGTTCTCCATATGTAGTTTTTAGTCTAATCACACGAAATTTATTGTCTCTGTCAGCTATTCTATTACTTGAGCTAACGGCCAGTCCAACCGCTTATGGTTATCATTTCCGACGAGAACGACTTGTCCTACTCGTATTGGGTGATTATCAGTCTTCTTTTAACAGCATCTTCTTCACAAAATCGTTTAAGAGGTAACTGATCGGTCGAGAGTTTATTACTGCTTCGCAATCACAAAATGTTGTGCTCATTTCTTCATACGAATCACAGGATTTCCTGTGCACGTTACGCACTAATTCTTTCACTAGATACACCAGTAGCTCCCACCAGCTGCCCCGCTAGGCTGCTCAAGCTGGATTAATGCACCAGTCTATCTTCTCAGACGCAATGTACCTTTTGATTTTGTGCTAGTTGATGTTACGGAAGCGTTTCTTAGTTTCAGTAAGGTTCGTACTATTATTGCTGTAAATAATAGTTGGGCTTCCTAGTTTTGCTGTAAAACGTCATACACCTTCTGAAAATACCTCTATAGATGAAGTAAAAAGTGCACGAAATACTTCGCAAGTGAACAAGCAAATCCAGGCCCTTTGCCCATCCTTTAAGTAAAGAGGGCCGGAAAAATCAAGACCTGTTACTTTAAAAACAACATCTCTTACTCTTTCCTCGGGAAGAACTGCAGGTGCTGCTTCCACATGAGCAACCTTGAATCTCTTACACACGATGCACTTGTCTATCACCACTCGTACAGCCCTTTCAATAGTAAGAATCCAAAAACGGTCTCTTGACTGATTCAACACGATCTGAACTCCCGCTTGTTGTAGTATGTTATGAGGACGTATCAATCGTGTGATTAAGGGATGATGAGGGTCTGGAACTACGGACCTCCGAAAAACTCGATACTCGATTCCGCATTCAAGATAAATCTTCGGATCCAACCAAACATGGGAACAATTTTTCTGTACCTCGATAAACTCTTGACATACCAGTAGTGTTTTGTTTTTGGAGTTTTCTCACATACATTACTCATTGTGACGTCTTTATCGTGCTCCACTTTCTGTATATCTGCTGATGCTTTCATCTTCACTATTTTAACTCGCTGTATATTTCTGTGTCATAAGCTGAATATTCTGCAGTAGACCACTCTTCAAGGGAATATTTGAGCCACTCTGAGTCCACTCGCCATTTTAATTTTAACAGCTGTTTGGCGATACATCTTGAAGGAAGATCAGCTGGATTTATGAAACCTGGAACATATCGCCAACGTATCGGATTAGTCTACGAATTTCCTGAAGGCGGAAGCTGCTAGGGTTACTTTTTTGGTAACCTTCTTTGTTGGAGTTTCATCAGTGATGATCGTTTCGATATTAATGTATCATATCTCTTATTCCACATAAGGCGAAAACCCGGGCGTCGGGTAGTGAGAATTTTTACACCTCGAGTACTCTGACCCTGTCAAATCAAAACCTCTGTTTGCTATTGGAGTGTTGCTTCATTTTTAAATCGTTGTAAATCTTCTTCGGGGTCAATACAATTATCGACGTAAAAGGATTTTAAGATTTTCTCTTCTGCTGTAAACCGTCTTGCCGCGGTCGGAATATCATTGTTGCTTTCAGGTTTGTTCTCCTTTTTTGGGTTTTCTTCATTTGCTGGCTCTTCAATATTTGGGTGGATTTACCCACAGCCATGAAGATTCTCTCTTTATTCTCTACTTCTGCTTGCAAAAATTCCATGAGCTTTGTCAACCTATTTTGAAGTTCATTGGCCTTGAGCATGCTGGCGTATCCCTGCCAGGCTGGTATCAGGTCTTCTGGAAGCGATGTTTCCACTAATGGATATTGCATGGCTGCACATTTGTCTTTAGTCATACCCAGTGATTCAAGAGCATGTAAACGTGATTCTAGCTTATCATACAGACTGGATAATGGAGTCTTTTCGTTATGCTGCATTACATTCTTAAGCACTAATTTCAGTAACTCTCTTACACAAACCTCTACTAACAACTCGTCTTTTCCAAAACGATATTTTAGGTTAGCAATCGTACTAATAACTAATCACTTTTTAGTAATCATCACTCGTGGGTGGAAAATTATGGACCAGTTCCGCTGATCTAGCACTGTATTAAGTGATGAAACTCATCTTCTCAGTAGTGTGTTCATTCTCATGTATTTTCCTAAATTGAATCCGGAATTAGCGTCATTTTTTTATTTCACCATTGAATTTCTTCAGCTCAATTTTCGATTGTTCAAATCTTCCTTGAAATCTTCTTCATGTGACTGATTAATTACTGTATCATCTGTTAACGCCGTTTCTTGTGGGATGCTCGCTCTGTAGATAACTTTTGAGAAGTAACTATAAAATTCGATTGTCGAGTCCAAGTACTCTGCGTCGAAGTCTTTCACTTCTGTTTCTTTGTCTGTTATGGCGTCCATTGTTTTCTGATCTACTGCTTTAAGTTTTAACGCTTTTGTCTCAAACAATTGAAAACTCACGTATACTTCACCAATTAGAAGAGTTTCTTGACCAAAATTCTCAATTAACCCTCGCAGGACCAGAACATTATTTTTGTAATCGATTACCAAAATGGGTTAATTTTGATCCAATCAGTAATTTCTATATGTCAATTCTTCCATTCGTATCTTATGAAATGGTTTAAAAAATGTTTAACGTTAAATTTTATGCTGTTTTATTGCATTAGAAATGAAGCATTTATGGAATTATATATTAATTAATTAAAAGAAATATAATTTTTATTCTTGGTCTGGGTCCGTTGCGAAGTAGGCACACCGAAGGATCCATCTGGCGTAAAGGCACTAATAGATGCGAACAAAAGACTCCGGAAAGCCGAACCCGTCGTTCGGTAGAAAGAGAGGTGGTAACCAATTTCAAAAGAAAATTCCTATTTGAAATTGTACAGTCCTTTACAAAACCAATTTAAAAATTCAGAAACTTAGCTTTCAAAAATAAGAATAGTTTTCCTGGTCTTTTAGAATTTTTCTAACGTAGCGCTGCCATTGTATCGTATACTACACGCACCCGCACCAAATTGCCTTTCGGAATTCAATTACTAGTAATCACTGTTAAATCCTATCACGGTGGCCACGATGTAACGATCACGGTCTTTCTAAAGTTAATCTGACCAGCGTTGATTAACAAGATGCGAAAAAACTTTTTGTTTTTCATTTAACTTACGAGGGATTTTTACAGGCGTCGCTCACTGGAAGCCATCTTGCTTTGCACTACTCCCACTCTCTCCCCGTAGGCCCACTAGGCCTCACCAAGCTCTTACCGGCAGCTGGTAATCATCACAATTGAGCTACGAAGTTGGAACGAACGTCGGAGAGCGACCGTAGCCCAGTGGTTAGGATACCAGATTTACGAGCGAAAGGTTCGAAGTTTTCGCGCCTGGTTCCCAGCGGCATTCACCAATGGGTTTTCATAAGAAAATCTAAGTGAATAATTATACGAATTTTGCCCAACACTATTCAGTATAAACTCTGTAGGTCCCTCACACTCAATTATTAGGTAACAAATTTTAATTTTTTTCCCCGACTTAGTTTCAATGTTTAAGGATGGAAAATTCAATCTTCAGAAAAAACCACCCTTTCTCGAAGCGAGATTCGGAAGTTGCCTGAGAAATGGCGGAAATATGTAGAAAGTAATGGGGATTTGAATGTTGGTTAATCATTCGTTCTTTTTTTTTTTATATCAAAATTATGCAAGAAATCCGAAAATTAATTTCTACACCTAACACATATAAACCCCGTCTCTCGAAATACATCGTTATCTAGGGTTGAACTTCCAATGTTGATTACACAGGACTAGTTACTGTCACATGTCCCCTATTGGGGATACAGCCATAGAGCAAAGGAAGGATGGACCAAACATCAACCCAATCCCATTTCCCTGCTATGGGATGTGATATTATACATCCTTATTATTCATTAGATATATTGCAGTAACATATATTTAATATACTGTGACGAAAAATCCAAAGAGATAAGAGAAAGATAGAAGAGCTGATTTTTTGACACAAATGATGCGATACTCTTTCCCAAATTTCCCGATACTACGCGGAACAAAAAAAGCTACGATTGGGCACAAATTCGAATTTCTGCCTCCTGAGCCATATTCCATCAGTAATTCAACGATACTATAAATTATCTTTATCTGACGGAACCTCTTCAAACGTTTAATGCTCTCTTCAGTCGGACTCGCTCGCTCGACGACGATATATTTATCCACTAACCTACCCAGTCTCCCACCCTATCCTAACCTTACCTGACCAAATCTAGCGTAAACTAATGTTAATCCACATACAATATACTATAATAAGACATCGTCCGTACCTAATTCTATTCCATTTATTTAAAAGCGAATAGAACTTGCAGTAAAAAGTCATTTGTGTCCAGTTGGTCTATGCGCCAGTAGGTCCCCCGCCCGATCCATCGACAAGCTCTCCAGGGTCACTGAAACGTCAGACTAACCACAACATAAATTTCAAAAATAATATTATACGACAAATAGAGGAAAGTACACAATCCTTTTCTGGCTGGCGAAGCGCGACCATCCCCTAGGCCGAAACCGGGAGAAACGAAACAAAACGGATATAAGCATGCCATGCACGAAAGCCAAAACGAAAAAGATTTCTTCCTTTGATCAGAAGTGCTTACCGTAATATTACAATGCGATACTTTATTGACGAAATAACTACTTAGTGGGAAAGGCCAAGACGGCTGACAATCGACGAATGTAGAAACCCGAACATCATCGTTACGGACTCTGTCCTGAAACCATAAAGTAGTGCCCCTTTCGGCTAATCATCGAAGAATTCGTCACTTGTATTGCTACGTGCAAATATGGAAACATGTCGTTACGTTTTAACGAAATTAATTTCGAAGCGATATATCACCAATAACCCCCTCACGAGAAGGATGCGATACAGTAAATATTTAATCAGCGGAGCCTTTCCGTTATCAACGATACGTGATACGTCGACGGATGGTTAAAACATGAATAAGTGAATCCCGGTTACAGTCTAACCGGGGCTATGACGTCACGGCTGATCGGTTGACCCAGGATCTTTGAAAATGTCACATGCTCGTTGCCGTAGCTTCTGGGTGCCCAGGTTGCTCTAGTAGTGATCCTTGTCCGGACCAGGTAAAGATGATTGGGTGGCGGAGGTTCATGACACCTTGCACAGGTATAGCAGGCTCCTGGTCCCCTTCTTCTTCGGTGACTTTGATGATGCCATCTCAGGACATCGGTACCCACAGCAACGTGAAGAACGTACAGTCCAGGTCGTGACCTTCCTCAATGCCGACCCCTTATTGAATTGGGGAGCGGTCGGCAGTGGGGTGGAGGCGTCTAGTATTTTTGGGATCATTCTCCACAATCCTAGCTGTAGTTTCATGGTGATTCTCCTTCCAGCGACGTGAAGACTCTCGATTTTATAGCCGGATTCGTATCCACCTTATATGCATTTGTATATATGCCGGCTAATTGTTGATATATCTAATAATCGGGGCCCTGAAGTTCTTGGTCGGTACTCAGCGGGGACTTCATAAAAAAGTGTGATACTACGCCTCCAGATAGAAACACGACATTTGCCTATTACAGAGTTTGTAACGTAAATATTAACGTCGTAATAGATATAAATATTTTTATCCGTACAATACGAAGGGCAATCTCTATACGAAATATAACATATGCCATTGGTTAAAATTTGTATATTAATTATTAGAATCCATTTTTTTTCTGTTAATGATGACATTATAATTAGATCCGATTTTCAAGTTTGCAAGTGCAGCGATAACTTCTGTAAATACTTATAGTTCAAGACTCTACATGGCCATTGCTCAGTCGAAGGATTCTATGAAAACTTAAATTTCAATGTTTTTTTCCTAGACTTACGGGAAGACAACACTTTCCACTTGGCTTTCCTTTGCGATGCGATTAAGAAAATTCAATTAAAAAGACAGTACCATACGAACGAATTACTGTTCATAACTGCAGGCTTGTTTCTCGCTTTTTTAAGCTACTTTTCAGCTAATAAATGAGAATCAGGTCAGCAGATCTAATATATATATGCAAATGATGATTGAGCGATGCTTCGGCCAGGATTGATTACCAAACTAGGCCCAAAAACATTGATCCGATAGATAAAAAACAAATGTTTAACTTACAACTAGAAGCATTTGTTTTTTGTTTCTGTTTCGTACTCAATACTATTTCGTACCCGGGACACCTTTGTTTATCACTTCAATTCTTTTCACGATCTCAAATTTTCCTTCTAATGATGGATTTGAACCTCGGACCCTTAGGGCTGGCAATCACTCTGCTTGACCACTAGATTATTTGAAACACAAGTTTTAATCGGATTATATTTCAGCTTATTTAGGTACAGGTCTGCATTTAGGCCCTTATTCTCAGAAAAGTTTTTAATGAATAAAATTTTTCTTAAGTGTACACACATATAATCGGTCCACGACTTCGACGTATTTTTGTTAACAGATCAAAAACAATAAAGTCCCTAGTAAGTTACACGTATCACTGCGTAAGATGTTTGTTATAAATTGTCCATACTTATCATCGGTAAGCAAAATGTAAGAGTATGGTTTTGCATTAAATATATTTGTGCATATATTTACCTTATTTTATTGCAAATATGTGTGATTTGCTAAGCATTACATTACTTGCGAACTGTAAAGAAAATACATTGAACTCTTAGACCGACTATATCTGCCAATTAAATAAGATTGATTAATACACTGTAATAAAATACAAGTAAATATTATAAGGTAAACTTAATCCTGAGCCTCGAACCAAAATTGGCCCAAGATCTCGCTGCGACTTAATCTATTCATACGAACTCCATTTCGTGCCGACGTTGGACCAAGGTTTTTGCAAGAACTGTACAAATCATGTTCCACCATTGGAAATCAAGACTTTGCACCTGAGACTAAACTTGGGCCGTTAGTCAATCGTTGCTGATTATTGCTAATTTTTGCTTGAATTAATGCGATTTGCCTTCTATATTTTCCCTTTTGGCCAACTATCTTCTTCACGGTATTCAAATTTACCGTTACGATCCCTTCAGCGAATTACTAGGGTGACATTTAGCGTGTCGATGCGCCACCTTTCGAGAAGTCACCGCGTATCTCTTCGCTTTCGTTTACAGACCATTCGATCGGGTTAGACGTTCGCGCTACCTAATCGCAGGTACTAATTTATATACCGTGTCAAATAAGTAATTCTACATTGATTATACATTTTATCATTCTGTTTGTTAACAATTAAAAGTACCAGGCGACAGGACCAAGCGGGGCGTCGACTTTTTACGATTCTACTGCGCATATACCTGGTGGCGACTATTTGAACTTCACAGACTTGACACACAACCGCCGTTATATATTGACGAGGATATATCGTGCCCATTGTACTTTTACTCATCTTCTAAATGTTCCATTGCATTGAATGTTTGATCGCATGAGCCAGACTCCGATTATTATACCCGTATAGGTATATGTTATCTGCCAAAGGGAAGTCTAATATTACGCAAGCAGTTCTACTATCGATATTTGACTAAGCAGACTGTGTATATCGACCACGCATCACCGATCGAGTAGCGTGGAGAATTCGAAGAATTCAGAACGCATGTACCAGATTTTCGTACGGAATTAGACAATTCGATCACATGTCAGCAGCATTTGAGAGATCGGAATGGATGAATAGGAAGCTTAGACGTGATCTAGATATGTACTGTATGATTCATAAAATCTGCAAAAGAGGAACTCCTGATTACATGATTGAACTTTTGGCCACGAGACGCAACCTCTATGCGATACCGTCGTTATCTATCAGAAGAAGCAACTTATTGATGACACAAGCACATACGACAAGCGAAATTCAGAGGATCATTTTCGTTCGTCCGGGCACATTATTATAATCAAATTAGCAAAGAAGTTAAGGAACTTCCTCCGCATTTGTTTAAGGAGAAAGTAGAGAAAGTGTTAAAAAGCCAAATTTTATACCTAAGTTTGGATTAGTACAGGTCTGACTGTGATGCGTAGGAATCAGAATGCAGGCAATTAATTATTTAGTTGATTCTCGCCCTTTGTAACGTTTTCACAATAAATACTGTATTATTAATATTATTATTATCTTCAAATTTAATCCTTGAAAAATAACCTCATTTCGACCTACGTTAAAAATGTATTGGACTTGGGAGTAAAATTTACATAGGTTATCCCTCTAGGGTTAAAGCTGCCTTCCATTCTATACCTATTTTGTGCTTGTAATTTAATACTGCAACAAAGAGAAGGTACTTTTAAGGGAGGAAATATGATCCCCTGAACGAAACTCTACATAGTATTACGATCGAACTTTACAACAGGTAAGTTCATTCGATCGATTAATTATATTTGAAGTTTCCTTCTCAGGGTATAATTATGTAAATTTTCAGAGTTACATGAATTAATTTCGTTCTGTTAAATAATACACTTCTTTTCTTTTACTTGGGAACATGATACCTTACAGAGAAGAAACATAACTTTATATAAGTCTAAGGATAACAGAAGCACTGAAATTATAAAATTATGAAAAAAAAAAAAACACTATCTGTACTATAATTCCTGCAATAGCAAAGTCTCGGCAAACTTATCTTCACTAGAATAGGTCTGTTTTAAAACCTTACGAAAACTAAGGACTCTTTAGACCATCCGGCCACACTTTTTATTATATTCATATTCAACAACTTTTTGGAATGACGCGGAAATCACTACATGCCGTCTATGTATTGTTAATATCACTTTTCGCGCCATAAGTGCCTTCAGCTTGCAATTATTTGCATCCTAGCCAGCTTATGAGATTTTCTAGTTGTTAAAATTGAATTATCAAAATTTCTTGATTCATGTTTATATTCCTTTTTTTATGGTTTTGAATAAAAGTTCTATGGGGGTACAAGAGAAAGAGAGCACGAGTTTTTTTTTTAATTTATACAAGAACTCATGGATTCATAAAAAAAAATGCAAATTATTAATATCACAATGATAATACATAAATGAACTAAAATTTTACAACCTGGAATAAAACGTGATTCAGAATAAAGTTACTTAAAAATTCCAAATTTGCACAATCGTTTGTGAAAATGACAAAGAAGTTGCCATCAGTGTCGTCCAGCGACAATTTGCAGAAAAGGAAGATGTTGAAAATCATGACAGACCAGTACGGAAAATACATCCTTCCACACAAATCAAAACCCCTATAACTTTTGATTTCCTAAATCAATATTATTCATACAACTTTCAATCCATAAAAAATGTTCGAATTACAAGGAGTACATTGCTATAAGTTTACTTAAAAATCTACCATTTGCATAATCTTTGAGCTTCCAGCAACACCAATTCCCAATAACATTAAACTGAATCTGTCGATAAACTATCGTGCCTTTCGCATCAACCCAAAATGGCCCTTTTTCGTATTGATACAATAAAATATATTTATGTGCCTTTTTCCCCTGTTCAATATTAATTTGTTATCGCCGTTTATTAAAACTCTAAATAAGTAGTGAGTTATTAAAAAAAAAGGAACATATTTTTAAGTGGTTACTTATGTCGCCTTGGCTAACATCGCACCCATCGCATTAAGGATTTCTGCAGGTTAGCCCAAATCTTAAGTACGGTTTATACTCTACTTATACCCTAAGTCGGTTGCGAATATGAAAAAGGCTTAGGGCATATTAATGGTCATATTGAGCGCAAATTATTATTGCAAACATTTGGAAAGTCCAGATATTCTCTACTTATTTCTTTATTCTAAGATATCAATAACTTTATTTTGGTTTATATTATTGAATATATCATCTATTCCGTTGAATAATAGTAAACCGATACGTCTGCATGAGTGAATTTAGCCTTATGCAATCTATTGCCCACCCAGTGAATACCTATTATTAGATAATTCTTATTAGTTAGCCGATAAATTACTTTCATCGAAGCTCTGTAGCTTATGATTTACTTTTTATCATTTGAGATACGCTCGGCGGCTACATTGACATTCAGAATTTTTCACTTCACTACACTGCGCTATACTATAGTCAGTACTTAATTGAAAAGGTACTCTGGTAAGGGCATGACCAGCTGGAAAAGTTTCTGCCGTTATATAATTCATTTTATTGCAAATTTCTGAATAAGCAATTATTTCGTTATGCCTTCCTCGTTATTATTTTATGGTAATTTTGAAGACAACGAAATAACTTTTAATTTGAGCCTTTTTATTTTTAAAATTTATTTTTACCCTTGAAGAGGAATACGTTTTTTTTTTTTTTGAACCATGATAAATTTGCAATAATCACAGAGAAGATACTAGTAACGGCATATAAGGAAGAATAATAAATATTTTATTCGATATTTTAGAAAACCACATTTAACATGTACTAAATTTTGATTTTGCTTAATTAAATGATAAACGTGCAATATAATATCACATAACGTAGCGTATCAGGAGTATTAATGATATGGCAACTTCATGTAAAAATCATTATATTCCAGCTGTATGTTTTCATAGTAGGTGCCCGGCAAACACAACATTACGTGTAAGGCACACGTTAGTTGTAATGTTCCATTGGATTTATGTAACGTCAATATATCAATTAACGTTATATGAGGAAGAACCATATTGCAATTAACGTGTGCGTTACATGTAATACTGTGTTCGCTGGGCAGTATTTTGCGTATAGTAAAATTAAAATATACGAGTATATTCATTTTCGTTAATTCTTATAATCTAGTGAATTCTTATGATTTAACTACCGGATGAAATATCGAAATCACATTCCAGGCATACTGCGCCCACTAAATAGCGACCATTATAAGCTCGGTTTGTCAAAGCCTTTATCGACGTAGTCGCGGTCGGACTTTGAGCGCTTAACAGTGATTAAAGCTTTGTGAGTACCGCTTAACAACGGTTGCACCACTGTTATTTCAAGCCCACTTTTCACTCGTCTATTGTATTGATTGCATGTAAATAAAACTGATTTATGATACAATCCTTTGGTTGTTAAAGGGATTTGCACTCGATGTTAGAAAGCTAGAGGGAAACGATTACATCGATATGTTTAAAATATATTTTTCAACGTGTAGACCATTTAGAAAGGGAGATCAGTATGATTCGGATTTATCTTTCAGGTTAAAGTTGAGTGTCGTAAAATATTACGTGATACCCGTTGACAAATCGGCAGACGCAAATAAACATATTAGCAATATTACAATTTCTTACTCAGGGATGTAAAAGCTATGTAACGTTTGATATATGTGATTATATTTGTCAGTAGAGAATTCGAACATTTCCAATATGTGAGTCAGAATGTCCTGTTAAGATAGAGTTATGCTATAAAGTTGACCCTACATTTTTTAATGCCTAATCAAAAGAGCTCAATTAGCTGTATCTGTCTATTTAAAGAGCCCTTTTTCACGGTAATAAAAAAAAACGATTCCGAGGAAAACGCGTTTAAAGTTTTCAACATGAATAACTCATAGAAAAAAGCGCACTAAGAATTGTCAATGATGGTCGCTGTAATTCAAATTTCAATAATTAACTTTGGGAATATATTCTTAAGATATCATACTATTGATTTAGGCAAAACAAAAATTGTATTTTTTGACCCGATAAACGGTTACTGAAAGGTCGTAATATTTACAAATTATTCGATATACATAAATATTAAGTGTCTGAACAGAAAATATTAATACTTTTACGTGATTGTTACTACGTGCTCTTACTGGTAACTATTTAGTAAGGAGGAAACCTTACATACAGTTCAAATCTAAAATTGTATTAATATACAATCAAAAATAACTCATGGTGAACCAAAATTTAACCTAGAATTATAGGCTTAAAATAAGACGATTGAGTGATTGAAGTTTAGCTTTTATAAGGGCTTCAAAGTTTATAAATAGTTAACTAATGTAAGTGGCAAGTGTTATTTAACCAAGATAATGCTATTTTCGCGAAAATTTGATTGCACATGCATAAGGGTAGCTCACTTCCTAAACGAAGTTTTTTTTTCGAAAAGCGCAGACATGTATTTCCTACTTTTTTAGCTTTTTCAAATACCATTGGTTCCATTAAAACACGATTTATAATTTCACTTCATCAGAATCGCACAAGAGACATTTTTCATTATTTGTCATGAGCATTATTTTCCAGCTGGTTTCATTTAGATATGTCAACTAAAAATATGTAACTATAAAAGCACCGCTGGAGGTGCCCAACTTTATGCCCTAGGGTTGATATCCAAAAACGGAGAAAATTAGAGGAAGACACCGGAAACGGTTTTTTTGTTAGTGTATCTACAAAAAAAATCTATAAGAGCTGCAGTTCTGAATAAAAAAACATGCCGCTGAGATCTTATTAATTGCAATGGTTCATAAATACTTGATTTTTATAATCATACTAAGTTTAATAAACTATGAGTGATTGATCATTGAAGCTTAGAGTGTATAGAATAAAAATAGCAAGTTGTACATGCCATTTTCATTCAAATATATTTCTTCCCATAAAGTAATTATAATCGATACAAATATATAAATATGCAAATATATATATCTATCCTTTTATACATTATTAAAATAAGATGTATATACTGAATGTCGAATTTACTACAGAAACACTGTTTAATTGTTCGTACCAAAAAAAAATGTCGGCAGATTCAGCTATGTCCGGCATTTTTGATGGATTATTCAATATGGCCAGAGCTATTCTCCAGCTTCACCAATTAGCGAAGAATTCATTTGGACAATAAAAATATCTCTCTCCAAAATTTTAATTAAATATCACAAGTAAAGAAAGGACTATATAATTGCGACATCCACAATAATATCTTCTTTTTAATTAAGTTAAAAATAATATAGAAATAAGTATTTTAGTTGAATCAATAACAGAGTAACTTAAAATCTTTTCAATAACTTTTGTTTTTATGATATTCTATTTTTATAATAACAACTGCAGTGTACAAAGTCTCGTTAATGGATACATGTGAGGGCTGATCTTCTTTGCTTGTATCCGTACACCATAGTATAGTAAGATGAAGTCAAAGATGTAAGAAGCTTTACATTCTTGTTCATACAGTTATTTCATTATAATAAATGCGTGTGGCATTTTTCATACACTTCAGTGAATATCAAAAGCTAGTCATTTTTCTAGAGGCTCTTTATGACTAGGGCTATATTAAACTACAGTGGCACGAAGGAGAAATCATGTGTCAGGACTCTAAGAAATCAGCTTACAAAGGTGCCAGTTATGCGAAAAAAATTTTTCGGAGCTTTATCAAAGTCTAGAAACAAATTTTCTTCAGTTTAAGGCTGTGCAATCCTGATTATTTCATAAGCATTCCATTCCATTACTGATTGTCAGTTTTTTCATACATATCTTTAATTACAGTTAAAATGACAAAAAATTCCTTCTTACACATATAATGCTCTATGCATTGCGTTTTAATATACATTGTAACGTACAATCGATTTCTGAGGTAGTTCACAATTATCGTTGCTCGTTTCAAACGTGCTGAAATATTTAAAAAAATCTTAAATATTGGGCGCTTCAGGTGCGCATTTCCCACACCAATGATCCATAGCACGGTCGAATTTGTAAAATCTCCCGATTTGAAGTTCCGAGAATCTATCCGAGAACTTTAGAGTTGTCGGATAAGCGTGCGAAACGATTACGCAATGAATAATGTATCGTTTTGTTAATTTCCACAAAATAACCAAAGTATTTCATAATACAGATTTTTTCGAGTACAGTATGCTCCAGAAACGGTGGATTATTTTTGACTGGAGATCGCAGATCTTCTCGTGGCGAGATTCGCGATTCTAACAGATCTCTTTAAAGCAAACTCTGTTCTTTTGAGAGAGTGCGCACTCTGACTTCGATAGCCCTCGTAGATGTCTGAGTGCCCTCATTACTTCCAGTCCGGCATCTAAATTCGAGAGATTTTCTATAAGTAATACAATTTGCATAGTACTTATCGAAAACTTGGCTATCCCATAATCCAATTATGCATCCGTGTCATTTCCTGACTCCTCAAGGGTATATCGTTGTGTCACATCCACACCTACATTGCATTCTATTTCATAGATAAAAAACCTGCGGTTATCTACGAAAAGTCCCGAAAATAGTAATCCACAATTTTTCCTAAAACCTGTGCAATGCAACCCCTTGTTCCTGAGAATCACTCCCTACCACTGTCCGTTATATGCCTATTCAAAGCAATCCTTCCTTCAACGACCTCCTTGTCAGAACGTACGTTTGGGACCCTTTCTACACAGGATTTCATCCCAAAAGGGCCTCGTGCTTCCATCGTCGGTCTACTATTTCCCCCAGTACTCTCGTCTCGAAACCCAAAACCAGGCACCCCTTAGAGACGAAGGCCAGAGCCACCACCTTTGCGCCGACGTTGCGTGAAGCTGTTGATTTTCTAAAGGGTCGTCTCTACAGGTATAGCTTTCATAAAATGACCTTGAATCAATCATACATTTATAACAATTGTCAAACCAACATAGTGGTTTTAACGTTAGAAACTTTAAAACGATTCAACTTTTTACGTTCAGAAATTCACACGTCATGAATATATAAATTTTTAGTAGGCTTTTTCAGTTAGCTTCTTTAAAGCGAAATTCGATACACTTTAACTTTCAAGTCGCTAGGTTGAGGATAAATCGTTATGAAGACGTCCTGTTCTACGGTCGATACTCTTACATGGGTCAAGATCGATGCTCACAAAACTAAGGACAACATCGTGATCTCTCGTGTTAACATGATCTAACAATGCAGTGTTTCAGGACTACGTAATACAGTTTAAATATCTAAGCTATTTCTAATCTTATAATTTATTAGTCGTAAACAAAAAACTACAGTAGCATTTAACAGAGCCTACGATTCATGTACATCCAAGTACAAATTGTATATGGGTCTCGTCTCGACTAGTCTCCTCTACTTCTGTGTAGACGCTAGCTAGAAAAACTACCTAGCGTCCGATCAGAAACGTAACGCATCCCCTGACTAGCCAGTAGTTATGTCAAACTATCTAGGTCTTGGACAAATTTTCAGGTCCGTTCCTTACTACCCATGTAATATGTATGATTGGTACAGAAAATTGTTTGAACTGTTTTGATATTTATTAATTAAAAACATTATATAGGTAATTGGTAAACTGTATAATTAAAGTGACATTTACAAAAAAAACTGTATCCCTTTATTACCTATACGGCCGTGAGCGGCATTTGAACCTGCGATTGTTGGGATGCCCTGAAGAATGCGGAGTGTCACTTTACCCACTCGACCATCGGCCAAACTTGTAAATATTGTTTCAGTTGTAAATTATAATTATTACAATTTGTATATACGAATATGATAAATTTTGCAAAAGTATATGTTAAAGTTTAAAAAATCTTGATTTTCAATGATTATACTAAATGTTATATTAACATGTTTTATATTGCATCAAAAAAGTGTATACCTGATTTTTGACATTTACCGTTGGACTTGCCTTTCCCAAATACAAGCTCAAACGTTATACTTGAACTTTGCCAGAATATTTATGAATTTCGTACGTATACCGGACATGATCGAATTCTTTTAAGATACATCATATTCATAGCAAACAAACTCGAAAATTCTGTCCCGGACATTGATGATGCGAAATGAGAAAACTATCACTAGAAGAAGGAATTGTCTGAACTGAACTTTGGTTATTAACCCTTGGCGTAATTGCGAGCATCTAGTTCGGACCCCAATAAGCTTCCATGGTAGGTAAAGAGCCAATCGCTATATAGTTTAGTGGTTGGACGTACTGGTGTGCATCAAGCTAGGTCCTAGCCAGGTTCCCATTATTAGAGATTCCTAGTCTCAGCCCGGTCGGAGCCTTTTCGTTATTGGGGAAGCGTCTAGAAAGTCCCTAGCAAGGCTTTGTTAAATTAAAAAATTAATGGAAAGTTTTGTACGCTTATGAAGAAAAAAGCCATATCAGATAAAACTGAAAAGCAAAAATGAAATGCATAAGTAATCGAAATGTAAATATTTTACGGTTAGAAATGCTTATGGCCTCCAAGGATAAATCCAAACTCATTATAGCACATCATTAGGAGTCTGCTAAGGTTAAACAATAAGCTACGATTCGTATAATCTTCCTTCTGTTAGCGCCATAGCTATACCCTTGGTATTCTTCATCATCCCCTAACGTCAGCCATAGACTGATTGAGCGCGGCTTTATCCTCTTACGAATGATAAGTAGAGAATACTCTCGTTCCTCGTCCCTAATGACGATGGCTGAATTGAATTTCGCCCTAGGCCGTCTATGAAATTCCAGGAAAATTATTTCGTATCCCTTATAATTCCGTTCGTACTTTCTCCCATTGTAGGTATACATACGTACTAATGCGTATTGCTGTCCCGGATACTAAGAAATGACGAGGAATTATATACGGCAGAGCATAGAAAATCTGATTAATAAAGTAAAATAAATCTAGAAAAGAATAATAAATTTTCATGCGCTCACTTACTTGATAAGAAAAAACGCGCATACGTAATTTCGAATCCAGCAGTGACGTTGAAAATTTTATTGAATTAATCGAAACTACATTTTTCCTATTAATTTTGATTCTCGATCGATCCATCCATTCGTCCAGAATTTTAGGTGCTCGTATTTACGCACGCGCACACTTTCTCGCGATGGCGGATCCATCGGACAGCAATCGAATCAATGCGAATAAGGGTGGATAAATAATAAGAACACACTTTGACTGTCGGTAATGTTCGTTGAAGCCATTCGGTTTCATATGGACGCGTCTAAGACACTTTTGTATCTTAAAATGGCTATGTTTAAAAATTGCTCCATTTTTGCGCATGTCCTAATTTCCTCAATTCGTTAGGGATTAGGACACGTGGGGGATTTTAATTTTTGAAGTTGTTGATCTCGATCGAGAATTTCAACGTGCAAAATAGATTGGAAGCACGAAGTAGCTCGTAGAGCGGGATAATTTTCCGGCGGTGCTGCCTTTAAGCGAAATTCAATAGCATAGTTGAAAATTAGGAAATTATTAAGCTCGTCGAGGCATTTCAGCTGCCCGCCTCCTTCCGAATCTTCTGCCACTTTCCGATTGGAGCATCTATCCATTGCTCATCCCCCTATCTACCTAATCTCCTTGTTGCAGTCCATTACAAACAACCTTAAGCCATATTTACATAATCGAGCTTTGACCGAATTCTAGATCAAGTCAAGTTTGTTTTGAACTTTAATGACCTCCTGTGCCATTTAACAAATCTTTCAGCGAATCAAAATCAATACTTTGCCAAATATTGTTATTATTTATTTTTATTTTATTTTCATTGCAAAATCGATAAATCAGTAAAAAAACGCTATGTTGCTTCGCAACAAATCCGTTGAATATATTTTTGCTGCAAGTATATGTCCATTTCTAGAGTGTTGAACTCTTCACAGCAAACCCCCTTAATTCTTGTTTCACGTCATTTATTATCAATGCACTGATTAACAAACGTTACGCCAAGTTTTTTTTTTCTAAGGCGATATTCCAAATTAACCTAATACTCTGGAAAATAAGATTTGTCTGACGTAATGGTTTTCTTCCGTAAACAGGATGTCGATAAGGGTTGTGAGGGTTTCCGTATATTGAACGCGAATCTATTGATACAGAAGTCACTAGTAAATGTGAACTCAGTTTTAAGGGAGGGCGAGTGCAGTGCCCTGTACTCTTCGTTCCATTCAATATCCTGGGGGAGGATCTAATACGGTGAAATTGAACGATAAGCACCCTTTAAGGAAATAACCTGTATCGCTTTATTATCGATTTCCTATCGATCAACGAGACTTCCGCCGGTTTATTAAAGACGTGGCGATTTCATTTCCGGCCCATGGTCCGATACGCCCCATCGTCATTTCCACACCACGTCAATTTTCTGCCGCACAATATCCTCTTTAGTTATCGCGTAAAAATTTCATGCGATATTACGCGATTTTCGAACATTTACGAGACAATGGCTATATGGCAAAATAATGTTTCGGCAATTCCCTGAAACGAAACAGAACGATTCATTACATACTTGAAATTCACGGAAATCGTGATACGATAACGCGATTATCTTGGTAACGTTAACTCGCCTGCGAATAAGCTCCTTACGATTCCATTATCGTTTAAAGCTACGCTCTCGTTAATAATTCCTACCGATCAATTAATACACTAGAAAATTACGATATATTTATATATGTTATATCTGAATAAGGTGATTATGATATGCATTGTTTACTTGAATCGAATAACAGTACAATACAAAGAGGCATAAAAAAGTGCACAAGTGATAATAATGCTAATGATAGGAAATATGTTAATCGATAAAAAAATTCACTTTTTGATTGGCCAAAGTACCTAAAGAAATTCATAAAAAGACAGCTTAGGGTAGGTACTATAATTTCAAGATCGGAGAAAGTTTAAAGAATAGGATATTAATCAAGTTCTCCATTAATAATTGTCTCTGAAGTACGATCGATCATTAATACAATCTCAGGCACTTTATGACTAATAATTCCCACCAATCTATTATTCTTCATCATTATTCAATTTTTTTTTTTCATTATGACCGCCATACTTTCGTGAAATATATAAAAAATTGTGAAGTCGAATCAAGATTCTTTTGACACCTGAGAACTACTCTGAAAGGCGTTGATACGTACTCCATTTTCTCTACAACTTTAAATCATGCGTAAGCTCCTAAAGAAAAAATGTTTTAAAGTTAATTAAAAACTGGTGAGGTGTTGCGTGCGAGTAGTGAAAAATATTCAAGACTTCAAAATCAGGAAAAAGGGGTGGAATTGTTAAATGCATAAAGTGCATACCATACCTACTTTTCGGTACATTTCGAGTCCTTACGCAACCCCTATGCAAGAGAGGGTAGATGTGAGACCACGGTTCAGTCTAGAGGCAAAGATTGGCGGACCCTTTTCGCCTGCATTACGCCCTTTCAAAGTAGAACTTTTGAATGCTTCGGGGTACCTTTCGTAAAATGCATCGCTAGCGGTGGTAAGTTGTGTCTCCACACGGGTAGTAGATATACCATCCAAACAGAGTCGTCTGAAGGGGTGTAGATTCACCTACCCTTCGGCAACTTTAGATGCCACTATTGGGAGTAACATGAGAAGGAGTCAGTCAACATACCGCATCAGGCACATCTGCTTACATTCCCATGAGCCATTGGTAAGCAAGTGAATAAGCAAGCAAGCAAGCAAGCAAGCAGGCGGGCAGGCAAGTAGGCAGGCAGTATCCAAGGAACAGTAGGTAGGGAAGATGATTTGAAAGTTACAAGCTTTCTAGAGAGGAGATATATGAGACACGCGGCGAATCGAGCTGGTGGGTACAATACGTGGTCCTCAAAATCGTAATACTAACGAGGCGATTCAAATTTCCTGAACGGATAGGAAAAAATCGTAATAAAAATTAAATATAGCTATGAGTTTGGAACTAACAGTATATAATACCTTATAAGTCTTATAAACCTTCTATTAGGTGTACCAATTAATTATCGGCCTCAAAATTTAATAAATGTCGGCACCTATTCAAATTTTCATTCTTTCCCCGTCGTAGGATAATTTTAAATCGCCATCCTTAAGCTTGGGAATGAGATGTAATAGTTGGCAGTATTCCTCATACAACATAAAAAAACAGTAGTGAAAACGATATCATTCAAAAAGCCATATTTTAAGCACCGCCTGCTATTCTTATTGCAACTGAAAAAAATGCTGCAGGGGTTAAGGAAATGATTTGTTTGACCTCAGATGAAAAATGTTCTAGTATGTGTAAAAAATAGTTTTAAAGGTTTGAAGATGAAAATTGAAATTTTCAGGAAGAAACTACACTTTTTCCAAAGCGTCATTCGACAGTTGCCTGAGAGATGACGGAAATATGTAGAAAGTAATGGGGATTGTTTGCAAGGTTAGGTACTTGGTAATTTTTCATTATAAACAAACATCAGAATTACGCAAAAAAAGGCCGAAAATTAATTTAAACACTTAATATTACACAATATTGATTTTTAAAATAATGATTAATTAATGCAGTTCCACTAATTTTCGGAGATAGTCAAATCCTTAGATAAGCTGTTCTATGATAGAATTTTACTTCTAACACAGCTTTTAGACGTACGAAACATCAGGCCACAGTGAATCACTTAAGGAAATAAAGCAAGTGGATTATAGAAATACGGATTTTTTAACTTTTTTTTAAAATATATTTTATACGTTGTATACGTCTTTATATATAAGAGTTTAGATGTAATCATATTTTTTTAGAATTAAGTTACGTTTAATGGTATCGTCCTTTGTTCCAATGCCTCACTTTGTCTGGGTCTTCTCCAAATTTGTGGATGTCCTACTTTGCCTCAGTCGTCCCTATAGAACATGTCGAAATGTCTTGTATAATTACCGTCCCTAACTTAAGATGTATGAATACATTATGCGTGTATGTTTGCGCGAATACGAATATTTATAATGAAAATTCTAAATGAACCACTAAACTGATCGACTGAAAATTCATAGTAAAAAATAAATTATTCTGTGAATGAGTAAAACATGAATTACCTTAAAGCCCCCACATACCATAGTTTAAACTACGCATAATTAGCTGTTAAGCTAAAGTAAATTAAAATTCACTAAAATTATCCCACTAATCCTGAAGAATTTTGATTTTAATTCCCAAACCTGACATCTTTAAATATTTTCAAATTAGCTCGTATTTCTCCTGTCCTTTCATATACTCTGATGTATTAATGTAAAGTATGCTACAGCATAATCAACAAAGTAGACAATTAGGAATTAGGTTTAAAATCCGTCCAAGAGAAACAAGTCGCACAGACTCGCAATTTATGAATGAATCATGACTATTTATCCATAAGACCCACAGAAACTAGTACAATGAAGTTAACTAATTATATATCAGTTGACAAGTACTTAGTATAATGAAGTTAACTAATTATATATCAGTTGACAAGTACATTTTTCTATATCTTTAAGAAATTGCTTAGACTGGCTAAAATTATTTTTTCCTTCCGTACCTCAAATCAATTACTATTAACAATGAGTTACTCAACACGTGGACCAATCCTGCGATGACCATCCATTTTTGTGCAATTTTATTCCATGAAAGTTTTCACCGCCTCATTTCAAGAAGCCAGGAACGTTTTGAGAGCTCCTCCTTCGCTTAATTACTTTTTAATAAAGATCCATTTCCTACTTGGCTGAGCGGCGTGGTAGCAAGTTATTAATGCCATCAGGAAGCAGAAGAATAGCGAACTGCTATACTCAAGTTGAGAAAATGGCGCGATGAAGTTAGATTAGATGAAATGAAGAATGGAGAGTCGATGTTAAAACGAAGATTGCGCTTCCTTTTTCTTTTGCTCTATCGCTTCGCTTGGTTCATATTCTTTGATAATCGCCTTCTCTACTTAAGAGCCTTGTGAACTCGAGTTGAAAAATAAGTACTGCTTCGATACCGATAGATCCGATTTTGTTCTTTTTGCTCGAATGTGGGTCCGGTGGTCGAGTACTATACGCCGACTAATTTAGAGCTCGATCTGCTTTCACAAATGTAGCAGCGCAAGGTCAAAATATAAGGGGGAATATAACTTACTTTTTCATGTGTGAGTATATCACACGGACGAGAGCTAGAAGCGAGGAAACTTTGCATCCAGAAATGTCGTTGTAGAAAGCACTGTCACTAAATTCGAAGTCAATTTGAAGCTTTCGATAAAAAAAAACTTTCCCCGCGGAACACAATATTTGAGACATTGCTTAGAAAATATATAAATCAGAAGTGAATATCGACAGTAATATCCTAGAGACGTCTCATGGTATCACAACAGTACCTTTGTCGTTCCCTAACCAACACTTAACACATTGTTGTACAGAACTACCGATGAAAATAAAAAAAGGGCCACACAGGGAAAGTTTTATGTCTGAACTTTACACGATAACACTAGAACTTGCTGCTGTATAGCGAGTTTTAAGATTTTTAGACGCAAACATGGGGAGTTGTGGACGCGCCATTTGCTTCACTTAAAGCTTGCGCCTTCTGACGAGGCGAGCGCTAGTAGTCACTCGTGACGTCATGACCAGTCCCAACGAGCACGGGCCATGGCCAGTGGTGCTCAATTTTCACAAGCTATCTTTAGTCAGGCGACGTTTCAACACATTAACTGCGTATGTCTACATTAATACAAATGCCATTACATTCTCTCATTCATAATGATGAGTCTCTAGCTTTCAAGACAGATTTTAAGTCCTGTAGTGAAAAGTATAAAGGGAATATTTTTACCTCAACGTACAGTCGGTCCACGAGTTCGATGTGTTTTTTGACAGTTCACAAAACAACGCTATCCTTCGAATTGGAAAAATAAATGTTGCATTGATTTTGTAAAATCTTATTTCGTTCTTGTCAGTATATGCAGAGTCTACAAGTAAGTCCTGTTTTTATACTTTTTCTGTCTTCTTGGTAGTACGGAAACAGGATTTATAAGGTTTCTGTTTTAGGCTGAAATAGGCAACAAATAGGACTAGATCCAGAACTAAAGATCAATGTCAGACTCATCAGGACTTATTTATCGAACGACCAGACATCCCGAGTCAAAAATAAGCACTGCTTCTACTCTAATGGATCTAATTTTTTTTCTTCACCCTGATCTAGATCTGATGGTTCGATAAATAAGTCTTAAAAAGTCTGATCTCGTTCTTCTGGTCCAGATCTAGGCCTATTTGTTACATATTCCGAGATCAAACAGAACTAATAAATTTTGTTGTCATACTACCAAGAAAAATAAAAAAGACTTATTTTTGACTCAGGTTACTATAGATGAGAGTCGAACCTCTTTTTTCAAGTAATTACTTCATAATAACTTGAAGCAGGTATATAGCTTCTCTGCTCATCCAAAGCTGAGCAAAACATGTCCAAGATCGGCACACGTTCTGCGCAGCTATCTTGGCTGTTTCTGCAGACAAAAGATTATACGATTAGTATTTATTTTCAGAGCAAGACGCTCCTAAATAATGTCTACCTTGATTTATGTAAAATTATAAATTATATCATTCGAACTAAAAATAAATTGCGTTTATAAATTTCATAATAAGTATAATAACAGTTTATACAAAATTTTTGAATAATGCTAATCGAGAAGAAAATGACATATTAATAAATAGTTTATAGTATATGTTATAATGGGCGTCCGGTTCTCCACGTTATAAAAGAGAAAATTTAAAAGTCACAATCGAGAATCGAACCTGATATCCTCGGACTGCCAAGCCAATACCCTAACGACTGTGTCACGGAGTCCACTGTCGGATCTCCTAATTCCTACTTATTTATTTTCCGGCCATTCCTAAGAGACCCAACAACCCCGTAACGTCAACTCAGCAACGTCACGTTACAATGTACAGTAAAAAAATATTATGGGATCATAATACAAACTACAGTAAATTTCAAAGTGAAAAACAACATTGAGGAGCGACTCTGATTGTTGTCAACTATTATCAAGTAGACGTATGTATTCATTTTCGTTTCGAAAGCCTCTCGTATTTAACCCGTGTTCCAAAAAGGAAATATTAAATTTCTAAAAATTCACGGAAATCTCAGACGAATGTTACGAGATTGTCATAGCGCAGTCAACGACGGGATTACTGATGAGACCGAAGGACACATTGCGGTTGGAGTTCATTCGCTCGGAAGAACCCCAGTTTTATATAAGAATTCTTCACACAAAGAAATCCTTCTCAGATAAAGAAAGCAACCCAGTTTTACACGCTTCAATTTCAATAACGTTCAGATAAATTTAGCTGGGTGGGGTCAGAACGGATTAGGTTATATTAGGTTAGATAACAATGATTTGGAAACATAATTATTGTAAACATTTTCTTTGTTGGCGATGAGATCCAAGATATGTAATAGACACCTTTTTGTTTGCTTCAATACGTTATATACATTGTCAAAATAACAATGACTTTATGAAATATTGTTCACGATTAAATGCAGCACTGATTGTGAGTTTCCTATTAGCACCCTAACGGTTTGTGAAATTGAACTTTATTATTTGGCAGTTAATTGTTATCAATGCTGAATAATTGATCTTAAATATTATCTATAAATATAAGTTCCCGTTTACCGCTTTACGTCTATGAATTGTAAATTCATTCGGTAAAGTGATTTTTTCACTAACAGTATTTTTTTGCTCGTACCTCGTACAACAGTCTTGTACCATTGATTTCACATGGTTCAATGCACCTAAAGTGCTCTCAAATGGAAAACAATTTACTCTGCTCAGAGAGCAATACAAATTTAAAAGGCCTTCGGTACATAGCAACAATATTGTGCATACGTAATTTATTTTATTTACTTTTTATGGCCATGAAGTATGGTCGCTAATGTTGCTGCGACCATTAAATAAATATTATTAAAAAAAAATATTGTGCATGTTTTCTGTACTGTTGCGTTCTGATCTAATGTTCTGCGCATGTGCATACGTCGTCATAAGTTTTGCTAGTAAAAAATGTATGAATTACAAAGATGTACAAACATAAAAATAAAATGTAGACGCAGGTGATAAAAGTAAATTTTACTTTAATGCGTAAACATCTATTTCTATAAGCATACAAATTTATGTTTTCTTTAGATAGAGAAATATAATCGCGTTGGCGGCGTCTGCAAGAATACAACGAAGATTCTTAAGTTTTATTTACTTTATAAAGTGAGCAATTTATTGGAATAAGTCCGACAATATATAATGTGGCGAGAAAACATTCTGTTACGATGAAATGGTTGTATTAGGATTGACTTAGTTATTAACTTTATGTATTAAAGAAAACTAATCATTTGGACAATTTATACTCTCAGATGATGTTCGAAGCAAACGGTATCGTCTATCGTACAATTTCTATTTGAAAAACTGAATTTCTTTACCATTGAGGTTAAGCACCCTTACGGAAAGAAACTATTGAAATCGTAATAGTTACTGTTAAATTTGACTAGTAACTATTCGTTATTAACAGTGTATACTATTAGACAACAGTAGTAACTGTTGGAGAGATTATCGTTCGGAACAGTTACTATAGAAGTTTAATAGTAGTCGATAATGGTGCATAATAATAACTACTAGGCCACTATTATGCGTTGCAGTTACTATTAAACTTTAATAGTAGTTACTGTTACAAAAAGCAAACAATAAGTATTTGGGTGTAGTTATCATTTGACTCAAACTATTTTGGAGCTTTAAGAGAAAATAGAACAGGCTATTCGCCTGAGTGAGTTATCACACGGACGAAGCTGGAAGCGATAGACTATGCTGGTAAATGTTTCCCAAAAGAAAATATAGCAATAAACAGGCAAAAGAAGGAAAGGTTATCATTTGACTGAAATTATTTTTTGGCTTTAAAACATTCGCTTCTTCGATCTCTTAGTTTAATGGCAGACTTGTAACTCCAGTTTGAATCTATGAGAACCTACAGGCAGAACTTGGAGGTTCAATACTGAGTTTAACAAGAGCTTCTAATACCGATTAAGATCCATAGATTTAAAAAAAAATTTTGAACTCTAGGTTGAACCTTATTGTTTCACAATTCTAAGGAATAGTCCAAGTTTTCGAGTTCTAAAAAAACTGTCAAGTATGGGGTATGAATCGGTTATGTGTAATTTCATCATGCATAGAAGAAGCATATGCTGTCTTATAGGAAGACGCAGTAGAAAGGGATCTGTGGGCATTCGACGATCATTGAAGTTCGCCAATAAGGGTAAATATGTATAATACTTGGATACGTGGTTTGCTTCGAGTTTACAGGAATAACTTCGGAATCACGAGAAATGCATTCTTTCTCATTTATTTTTTAGTTATTGCAGTTTACGGTGAATTTTTGACGCATTGGGCATTCCAAATAATTGTTTAACAATATTTGTGCATTACATAAATTATAAAAATTATTGCGATAGTTTCCCAAGTGTTATTTCTTCTAATAATTCTTCCCGAATTGTCCGTCAATTTGAAAAAAAAAAAAAAAAAGGCTTAGACGCACGAAGTTTTAGTCCTCTACTGTTTTTACTAGTGCTTTTTATATACTGTGACGCTACTTTTTTACAAGATGAGGCACAAATAAATGGCAACGCGTAAAATAATTAATAAAAGACTAAATTACTGGGCACCAAGTGTAACCAGAGTTACACCGCTGTCTCCTAAGCAGACCCTGGCCAGCTTTTCGACGGTGGGCTCCTGGGTCTAGGAGACAATAATAGAAAATCTGAAAACTGAAGAGGTTCACTCTAAAGACTACTACGACGAAAAAATACTAAAATTTCCAGAATTAAATACGGGACCACAATCTGGCCCGATTTATTAAAGAAAACAAGGAAGAGAAATGGAACGGTTCCTGAACGAAATTACATATGCTTTGCATAGAACGAAGACCTATTGGCAAAATAGTATCCACAAATTTACAAGACCTTAATATTCTACAATTTAACAATAAAATATACAATATTTCACACTGACTATACAGCAACAAAATATCATACAGAATTTAACGTTAACTAGTGCTAACGGACTCACGATATCCTTGCGCTAAGGAAACGACTCCGCGAGGCGTGAACTGTATAGGCGACAACGCAACCCATAAACGATATTAAATAGCACCGATCCTCCAGAGCGCCACCGATGAGCAATCCGCGGATCCAATAATGATCGGGAATGCGTGAGGCACAACACTTCGACACGGTCTATCTCTCATTAACGTAAATATTTTCAACTCACGAAAGCGTCACTCACCGCCTTTCTAGTCGCTCCAGGTATCCTTAAGACGTCACGGTAGACTATACAAAACTATACAAATCAGAAAAAACTAGAACAAAATAATATGATAATATACAAAATTTACCAGATATACAATACACGCCTGTTCCTAGGCTCGGCCACACAGTGAGTGTCGCTACGAATTTGGAAAATCGGGAACCTTCCCAAGAGGCGCGCTGTAATACATCTCTTAGGCCAATCAGATTAGCGAAGACATCGACTTCTTCAGAGCGCTCGCGATCTTCAATTGTTTTCTTCGATCCAGTTAAAATAAATCCTAGCATCCTTCGTGTTTGGAATGGCTGCAATGATATTTTCCGGAGGCGGGAATCACATCCACCTCTGCTCCCTCGATGGACGGCTCCAGGCCGTCACTGCAACTTCCGTATGCCCTCTGGATCAGTGAGACGCTCGCCGAATATCCCACGTAGCTGGTCTCTTAGGATCTGTGTTCCGATCTGGCAGTCGCGTCGCCACGCCAGCGCGCTGCGCCAGGCCCGTAGTTGGCACTCTCGGGGCCCGTAGTATTCAAATTTTGACAGGATCCTTTCGGATCCGCTTGAAAAATATAAAACACAAAAAACACGTTCCCACGCGGGAAATAAATATAAATATAACAAATAATATACAGTTCAACGCCACGAAATCCCTTCCCCACGCATAGGGCCCCATGATGTAGCCGTAAATCGTATGTTGCATTTTGTGACGTGCATCTCGAAATGCCACGTCAAAATACATATATAATACATAACGAAAATTGGAGGACTGTAAAGCATTGCTGAATTATCTTTTATATGAAGATAAATTAAATAATTCGACATTCAAACATGAAATATTTCACATAATCGCTTGTTCGCTTATAACGAGAGGTCCGCGCTAAAGTTACATACATACGTCTGGTATGTACACAGTTTCAGTAGCTGAAGCTGTAAAGCTCAGCCAAGCCAGACAGAGAAATTCCCTTATAACGAGGCAGTACTGTATTAACTTGTATAGAATACTGATCCAAATAGGAACACATTACCTGCCACTTTTCTTCATACTGTAAAAAAACTTGTGATTCAAAAAATAAAAATCTGACATATTATGAAATTATCAATTTCTTGCTAATCATCCATTGTTTCCGTGCATGTAATCTTTAAACCTCAAATTCTAAATTAAAAGCAGGAATTGTTTTTTGTGAAACAGAAATTTCTACTTATCTATTAGACTTCTTTTATATTATTATCGTCGAGTAAAGACTGTCCTTACAAGTGTGCTGTAGCAATAAATATATATACATATATATTGACTTCCCAGGTGAAAGTAGCACAAAGTTTCAGATAGGTTGGTTCTAACTTTTACAGAATATCCAATGAGGTTTTACAGTGAAAAAGAATTGAAAAAATGGGCCACCAATTGATTATCAAACGGAATATGCTTCGAGCCTGCAAACAAAATCTCGCCCGAGTTATCGAAGTTAACTTTGAATCGCGATTTATATTTGCGTCTAATTACAGAGGGCTTTGTTGAAACTTCCGGCAGTCCAATCGTACCCCGAACTTTATGATCTATAATAAACAGATTATGGTAACATAGAAGTTTGGACATGTATACTTACAATATAGTAATTATATATTATATATCTGCAGCTTATCTAGGATAAGTCATAACAATTTTTCAAATGGAATAACCTTGCAGAACTTAATCTCCAATTGAAAATTGCGATATGTTAACGAATGCATAGTAACAATGAATACATTCACTTGAGTGTTTGCATGTGTTAACTGTATTTCATCTGCTTTTGAAAAATTAATTATTAGTGATTACGATAACTTTTAACAAATAATCGAAATACAATAACATCTGATAAATGATTTCTAGTTTCCAAAGCACACGTGAAATATCTAAAATTGGGGAAACTGCCATATGCCGGGGTATGGAAGTGGTCGAAAACAGCCTGGAAATGGGTGGAACTGCATCCCACGTCCATTAGTACGATCGTCGCACGTAATTCCCCGGCGAGCATTAAACTTATCGAGATTTACGCGAGCCTTTGGTATCAGTAATAGTTGAATGCGTATAGAGGGAAGCACTATCGCATTTGCAAGTCTTTTGGGCTCGTTTAACTCGTTCTGCCCGTTCAGCAAAGGGAGCGACATTGTAAATGCCCGTAAACCGTAAAGAGAAGAAAAGCGGTGAAGAAAGGTGGAGAAAGGTGTAGAGTGAGAATCGTGACATTGCCTAGACTCCCTATCTTCCTCTTATGATCCTATTTATTTTCCAAGCCATTAGGCGAAAGCACCCCGTCGTTCCAATATTTCTCATGATATTATAACGTTTATGTAAGAAGCTGGTCCTCACAAAATAGAACGTTGTGCGATAGTCTTATAGACCGCATTTTTTACTACGTGCTTCTGAAGCGCGATAACACGAGTCATCACCTGCAGCTACAAATACATTTCAAAATTGATATTAATCTTAGTTTTTGTGAAAGACGTTATTTTCTTTGTTTTTCTAACTGCTATTATAACCGAGTCCTATGTACTGATACTGTCATGTCCCATATAGAAATTTCGGTGCACTGCCAGCCAGCAACGAACGGCTGGCTGCTGATCCAAGGTTGAGGACTAGCTTCTTCCGTCCGTTAATGCTGACCCACTGTAGCGCCAAATATATAATTAAAAAAAACATTTCGCCAATGCTGAGCCAATAGTCAATTTACAAAATCATCTAACCGTCGGCGTAGTTTCGAATCAACGCTGGCCCATTTGCGAGTCCCAACCGTATCGCTGGTCATCGCAGAGTTGAAACACACTGGTCCGTTTGTAAGAAAAAAAATGTTTTCAAAACCATCATAAAGGACAAAACATGTATATCTGTATATTTAAAATTGGATGATTTAATGGACAGTTTTATTTCTTATAACTGTTACGAACTTGTCTAACCGTATACTGTGGCGACTATGTCAGACCATTTCGTAGTAGAACTCAAACCGGACATGCCCAAAGACTAGCCAGTGCCTCGTCAAAATATTTAGGAAAAGCCCTTATTTTTTAACTTGAGGGTAGTCTAGTGCTTGGTTAGGTACAGGACAGTATTTCTTCTTTTCGCAAATAACCATAATTTTGTATGGGATTAATCCTTAACTACACAGGTCTGACCGTAGAAACATACTTTGCAAAACGAAGTCTCCGAGACCTCAATCTGTGGAACTGAATTGAAAGGCTATTACAACGAATATACTAGCTCAAAAGTAGAATTTTACGTCGCTCTCCTCTTAGTTTAAACAAATTTAACGACCAACTAATAATTCATAATTATTTAATGTTTTTTTAAATCGTTGAAAATTTACGCAGAGAAATTCGGCAGGAGGGCTAAACATTATATTTATAAGGTCTTTGAGACCGCACGTGTGTAGTTAAGGGTTAATCTCAATGAGTTGTTCAATAAAATGAATTAGGATATTTTGATCATGTGGAACATCTGAACTTTTGTGATTAAAAATTAAATTACTATCTAAAGATATCTGGTCTGATCTGTCAAGTTTGCAGTTTAATTAAACAGTGAAAATTTTGCATCATACAAGGGACCAGGAAGGGCGCTGTCAAAGTTTAAATATGTGACGCGCATTAGAAAAAAGGAAACAAAAACTTATTTATGCATCACATACCCTATAAGAATGTATTAGGGGGGCCGAAAAGTAATCAAAATTTCTTCGATGAACTTAATGTTTTTCGCCAGCAAACAAAATTTTGATTACTTTTCGGCCCCCCTAATATATTATATCGGATATGACAAAATTTTGCATTTAAATTATTTTATTCAGCCAAAAACTGTACACGGAAGAAAAAGTTAATACTTGAAATTATAATACATTTTTAGGTAGTGATAAAATTAAAACGATATTTACACTAATTTCATTAACAAATTATGCAATTTTTAAATTATCGTTACCTTCTAAAGGTTAATGTTATTGGTAAATTGCGGTAAAAATGACCCCTCGAAAACACTTACGTGTAAAAAACTATGGCAAGTACAGGAGTGCTATGAATTCCTCTAATAAAAAGTATTCAAATCATATTATTAATTGCAAGTCCATAAGACACTACATATCTTCTTGTTATATGATCTGGCACTGGCCCATCAATTTAATTGTATGTTCAAAATTACCTATAACGTCATCACTACTTTTCTATATTATTACTGCTTCTCACATTCAATTATATTATAATTTACTGGTCATTTATTAATTAATAAAACTTTAGGTGATGCCTTACTGAGTACTACTTGGCGGATCCGTGTCAGGAATTCCAAAGTAATTAGTTTGAACGTACCAATAGTATTTTAAGACTATATGCTTTGTGACGTACTGGGCAGATTATCTTACCCAGGGTTTATTCAAATTAGCTATCGCTACGACGGGGATGGGTCTCGGAAAGAAATGGGAACACGGGGTAAAAAGTGAAAGAGTATAATTAACAGAAATGCCGCCGTACAAAAGAAATAGAAAATAAAAGGAAATCAAAAAGCAGGAAAGAAAAGATAATCAGAAGTATGATAGTTAGGAAATAATGCGCAAAACAAGACTAAACACAGAATCAAAACGCGGAGCACGCGGTGTCGCAACGGCCTTTAAACGGGTAGCTGGGAAGGGGGACCGGAGAAGGAGGGATACACAAATGGGCAAGGGGGCAGGAGGGACAGGAGGACTCACCGGCACTAGATAACGCGAACACAACAAATGGGCGCCAGCTACTTCTACGGCATAGGACCGTCGAGCGACCTCGCAAGGTCCTCGAATATTTACTCGACTTTGAAAAGGCATGGCTAGCGGGGGAAGAGGTGAGGGGTCTCAGGAAAGAAAGGTTTCCGAACGCAAAAATGACTACTTAAAAATATCTCGGTTACAATGCTCGAAACGCAAACGGGGATTGGAGAAAAGGGCGCAAGATACTAAAAAGAAGGCGCACGCAATGTACCATGGGCCTCGAGCTTTTGGGCGGAAGGCCCGTCAGAACTACAAAAGAAGCTACTAGACTGCCGGCCCACGTGAGTCAGCTTGCTACGTCCTGAAGGGACTTACAAAAGATAAAACGCAAATAGCCAAAAACGCAGGCAGGGAAATGGAAAAAATAAGGAAAAACGCAATCGCTCAGTACTCACTCAAAAATCCGCTACGCACTGTAATCCAAGAAACTCAATAATATTTCAAACTTTCACTCACTAATCGCACACACTTTTTACGCTGCCTGGCACGAACTGGTGAATTTTGCCGTTGTCCGGACTTCGTGGGCCTCCAGAGCCTCGGTGGTTGGTGGATTCGGTGGGTCGAGAAGGCTACGCGCTCTGGCATTGGTCGGCAGTTCTGACATGGCAGGGCATTGGTGGTTTCCCCTGGAGGGCCTTCCAGGGCCTCGTAGCGGGTGGCACGGCGCTGGCTTCGCCTGCGCGCAAGCTGGTTGTCTCCAGACCTGTCAAAAAATCCACGTGGACCTGTCCTCGGGGTTGGATGCAAAGGGCTCCACCCCTGTCACACGGGCCTCTTTACGACCCGTGTGACGGGCCTGCACCGGGTCTGCATACTCGTGGCAGTGGTGGTGGGCTGGCAGGCATCCATCCCAGGGGGATCTCGTTCAGCTGTCCCTCCTGCCCATGCCATCCCTGCCTTCCGCTGCCTCGGCAACGTAGCCACTCTCGCGATCCTTTCCTCTGGAGCGGCTGATGGTCCTCGTAGAAGATCCGTGGTCATGGTCCTCGAGCCAGTGCCCTACGGGGGGGGGGGGCTTAGGCTAAATACAAGAGATCTAAAAAACTAGAATAAACGCAATGAACAGTAAAAAATACAATAAACGCAATAACTGTGCTCGAGCGCCGGTGGTGACCTCGAGCCAGGTGGTGGGGAGGAGTTCATAGTAACATTTCTGTTACAGTTTATTATTAGATTTTTATCATGGTTATTTCTGACGAGTTATTGCTTATATGCTCTATATAGAAAGTTGACGTTGGATTTGAGTTTAAAGACTAGCATAAAGAACGCAAATTTATATCAAGGAATGCACGGACCCGCCAAGTAGGTATATGACTTGCTTCGTCACCTTAGCTGTACCGCCGCTTGCCTATTCTTGGGCGCAAGTCTCAACCGCCTATCTTAATCAGCGCCATCTGTTATGTAGTAAAGTAAACGGACGTGCGAAGACGACGATGACGACGACGGAATTGAAATATAAAATCATCTCGCTCGCCATCTCAATACACCCTGACCTCGCATACTAATCATATTGATCTTAGGGTGGCAATCGATTCAGAACCCTCAATTCCTATAGTGAATGTATCAATAATTTGTAAGAGTCAAGAGTCTTAAAGAGCCGGTTGTCTGTACTTGCCGCAAAATTCCACCGAATCTCTTGATTTCGAAACACTATTAAGTCATACGTATTTGAAACACTGAACGCATGTAATTCATACTAACAAACACTGAATTAATGGAACCTCCGAGTGCGTAATGATTCTATGTATAGCATTTTATTCTACATTGTATTCTACAAATTATTTACGCAGATGATTCTTCAATTGCTTGTGCAACAAAAGTAATTCAGAACCTTCTAAATATCATTAGTAAATTTGTTAATATATTAAGCACCTTATTTGTCATATAAAGCAATAATGTATTAATGAGGAAATATAACAAATATACATAATATACCAAAATACATATGTTCATCTTTCATTAAAAAAAAAAAGGTTGACCATTGATTATTTTTTTCTGCGTATATGATAAAATACAAATATAATGAAATTTAATACAGTTTTCTTTAAACGAACAAAATTTTGTATAATGAAAATCTGGATCGCTGAATATAAGATTGAGCTAGTGGCTCTGTGGGTTTCTACCCACAGGCACCTCATTTTGAGCATCCCAACAATTTCACGTTCGAATCCCACTCATGGCAGCGCAACAGCTTCATATGTAACACCCAAAAATATTATATGTACACAAGCACCCATTTTTTAAACTTCTTTAACTGCAAATGTCATCCCTATAATAACGAGCAGAAACGACTTAAATCACTCATATTGCTGTAATATTAACAGAACATTTGTTTCTACAACGCAACGCCAAGGGTGTCACTATGCGCTGGGATAGCATCAGTAAACAGTGGTGGTTTGGCGCCGACAGATAATATTGGCAAACCGTGGGCATTGAATGTTGGACTCATGATGTCATTCCAAAGCTTAGCTAACTGTACGTCAGTACCGGTCGCCGAAATCAGTCCAATCTGCCTTGGCATTGATCCAGCCTCGAATCTTATGAAAAATTTCTTCATGAAATAAAATCAAAACTGAAAAAAAAAACAGTACTAAGGAAATAACAATAATAATTTCCAACTATAAAATCCAGTTAAATTAATTAACGACATGATACAAGTATACGGCTAAATAAATTCAAATTAATAAATTATACGTATAAGATTTATTAATGTACAAGCAGACCTGGCCACGCGTTGCTGTGGCTGAGTGATTTAAGCAGGATCAGTTTTTTATTAATAATTAATTATT
>JASANN010000399.1:0-17607 GCA_031762395.1 Calameuta pygmaea
CCCGGCGACATCCAGGTCGGCGGAACAGGCGGGCACCCCTTGGTCGGTGTAGGCGTCGGGCAGATCCCTCCAAGTCGTCCCTTACTCCATAATTCTTCAAAAACGGCAACGACGGCCATTCGAAAACGCAAAATCTTCAAATTCTAAAGTCGCCTTTGGGTCGTTATCGAGAGACTCGAGAGTTGAGATAGGCGGTAGCATAAAAAAAAGCAAGAAAGATAAAGCAGTATAACGAAGCGAAATCAGAAACACTAAAGGACGATAATAGACGTTCACAAACGGAAACCTTAACCATAATATTTCAGGCGGAATCTCGCTAGTGGATTGTCACTTCACTTCTGTCGACATCCAGGTCGGCGGAACCGGCGGGCACATATTGGTCGGTGTAGGCGTCGTGCAGATCTCTCCAAGTTGTCCCTTACTCCATAATTCTCGAAAAGCGGCAACCACGACCAATCGTAAACGCAAAAATCTCTTAAAGTCCAAAATTGTGGCGTCCTGTCCTCACGGCCTTACGTCGTCGTAGAGAGATTCGAGGGTTGAGAGCGAAGATAGCGTAACAGAAAGCAAGAAAATTAGGCAGTATAGCGAAACGAAATCAGAAATGTTAAAGGACGATAATAGACGTTCACAAACGGAAACCTTAACAATAATATCTTAAGCGAATTCTCGCTAGTGGATTGTGGTGCGGAGCTTAGGTCGAGAGAGAAGTCGGAATTTCTTAATTTTTTATGCGCGATTCGGGAGAATCACGTCACAGTACATATGCCGTAACCTTGCCTCGCTCGCGTGGCGGCCTACGAAGGAGAAAAATCAGCTTTATACGACCTGAGGCACGTCCCAGCACGTAAATTCCACACGTTTCGCAAGTCGGTGTATCTTCGACTTCGCAAAATCATGATAGTGGTACCATTATTTTTTCTTTGAAATTTTTAAAACCAATGAGCGTGCGGAATGGATTTTCGAATAAAAGCCGTTGTGTTTTGCTGAAATGCTTATTTTTGTAGCACTCGTTCACTCTTGAATGGAATTTCATCAAATATCCAAATTAAATCAAATCCTCGTACTTTGTGCAAACAATTACGTTACCTAAGAAGTTTGATGATGAGCAATATGATTGAGAGAACAGGTAAGAGAAGATACGTTCATGTACATTTAGTTTATATAGTGCATCTATCGATCGACTTACAATTATTTCTAGTGTACCCATAACCTCTCTTTTGTGGCGTGCAAAATTTCCTTGTATACCTTTTCATTATTCGTCTCAATCTTTATTTTATTTTCATTTTATAGATGACGAAGAGGAAAGAAAATACAGCATTTTTTTCAAATGAATCGCCAAGAAGCCTACGAACTAAAGAATCTCTCGTGACAAGAATACGTGCACCTGAAACCTACAAAATATCGCTCATCCCTACGTCGAGGTGATCTAGTCGCGTTAATTTCATATATTTTCTCATTTATATCTTTTCCGGCGTTATATGTCACTTTACTATATTGAATTGTGAATTGGTATATTTCTTTCTCATTGCCAGACGTATATCTTGTCCAATTTTTAACAACTGTTACTAGGAATGGCAATCTTCTCTTAATGAATTAATATCTTTATTTCAGTGAAATCTTAGTGCTACCGTCTCATCGGAATATTTCTTGCCGCCTTACGCTATTGTTCAGCCGTAGAATCACCTTCTGCTTTGTGGCTAATCGCTCGATTTGAATCTAAAGGATGTACTGACTATCAGTGGCGTGCCTATTAATAATTTCTTTTCGCTAATTAATATTATTTTCTTGATAAACCTATGACAGCGCGCCCCTCCTCCTAACGATTTTATACCGATTGTACTGCTTGTGTCAATTTTTTTGAGTGAACATTGTACCTGTCCGTTAATCGTAATTTTTTTTTGTATATTTCGTTTTTGACTCTTTCCAATTGTCGAAAAATTTTGCGAGTGAATCTATTCGTTGCTTCAGTATCGATAATTATTTGATTATTTGTTCTCGCGTTGCTTTCGTATATCGTATTTATTGAAGTTCCGTTTAACGTCTCGTTTGTGCTGGCGCGGATTCGTCCCGCTGCTGTATCGTATAGCCAACAGGGCCCTAGCCCCTCGCTATTTCTGCCTTTAGTTTAAGAATTTTCGATTACATAGAATCCCTCAAGAAACTATCGCTTTGTAAAATTAACCTAAGGATTTTTGTTATACCGTTTCTATCTTTCGCGCCTTAGTAAATCCCGCTCTCTTTACAGGGGATTCTACCAATCAGCTTTGCTTATCGCTTACAAATGATTTTATCTTTTCTGTTTTAAAATCGCTATAGTTTTCTGAATTGCTTTCTTGCTTCATTTAATATGGTTTCGGTTCGTTAAACTTACTTATGTTTCTCTGCTACATTTTATTTACCTTTTCTCTCTATCGCTTGCCTATTCCTTTTCCCGCTTAATCTTTTGAACGCCACGACGCTCTCCTAGGTGAGCCAACCTCTGAACCGGGTATATTTTTGAAGATTTCGTCGACCGCTTGATTCTCTCTCTCTTTCGGCATTTTTCTTTCTCATCGCTTTACTCTTTTCTTTTGGCGGTGTCGCCGTTTTCGTGTTTCGTTCGTCTTACTTATTTGGCGGAGTCGACTTACCTACTTCCTTCTCCTTTTCGTTGTTCCGAGTCTTCCAGGTTCCCCCGAGGACCACTAAAATCTCGAGTGCCCTACACTCGTGGTGTAAAATTATTGAGAAAGAATCATACGGCGTTTTATGTACGGTCCCCTGCTTTACAGATCTCGCTTACCGCTTATCTGATTTCTTATTGTGGACTTTGGATTTTGAGTTTTGTGGGGAATAACGTCGCACCAGGCAGCCACTGCATCTTCATTCTTTCCCAAACATTCGAGATTGAGCGATTTTGTAGGATGATGTATAAAATTGATGTATGGACGTTCATCAATGAATCTTCCTGTCAGTAACAAAGGGTGTACAGAACTGTTATCCTGCACTAGTCGTATGGCCGGCATTTCTTCCACTGGGTATAATGCACGTACACTAGGTATATAAAAGGCATATTTTTAATATCATAATTCAAATAATAATTCAATTACATGGCGTTCTAGAATTATTTTTTGTTAGTAAATATTGTCAGGCTATAACCGAGTTCATGAAATTGCTGTTGAAATTCAACGTAAGACGGAAACTGTGATAAGGCGGATCAGGAAGTTTCAAGCAAATGGAAAGCTTGGGCTTAAGGATCATCGCAAAAACAACTCTAGGTTAAACGAGTCAAAATATAATCAGTAACGGCATCCGTAGGATAACACCATAAGTTAGTCCTACTGAATCCTCTATTATTAAAATTCGGCCTGTTGCTGCTTGGTGTCGTCCCTTTCGATCTCTGACCACCAACACGATCGGATGCACCAAGCAGCACAGCACAGTCCATCATAGGACAAGGTAAAAAGTTAAAACCCATTCAATTCAAGTCGTTTATGTTCACGTTCATTTTTTCACATTCAAGCAAAATCAGGGTGTTGCACAGTAGAGATAGAAAAGGACTTTTGGACTATCTAAAAATAATACAAATTGGCGAAATTGCCCGCATCCTAAACCTAGGAACAAAGAAACAAATTTTAAATTGAGGTGCTTGAAGCCCTCTAGACTTCAACCCAAACCGTGAAGGAGTAACAGGATGAAAACAGCTTAGCCATATTATTTATTATAATTTAGTATTTTATGTTTGTCAAAACAAGTTTGGGTTACGTGTGTGAATGCATGGGTAATGAAAGATAGAAGGACTTAAATCATCGAATCTAATATTTTATTATATAATTAATGCTTTATTATAATGTAAAATTAATTGCTGATTTATATGAATTGTGATAGAGATATGTAAATGTATGTTCTAGTTTCGGTCTCTTGATTTTTTTAATAGTAAATTCTTCACGGAATATTTTATTCAAATAGATTTAACGAGTGTTTCATTTTATATCCAATTGTCGCATTTTTTAAATATTTCTTATCTTATAACTAGCGTTATAGCGTGACAACTCATCAAGAGGACCACGCGACTTTGGAGCACATGGAACAAAATCTATGGCAAACGGTATCCCATGTCATCGAAGCATTAGACCTCCACGTGTCGATCAGAACTGGGAGGAACCATCTGCACGAGTATGGGTATCACGGTCGTCCACCAGTAAGAAAAATTGCTTTAACTGAACATCATCACAATCAACGCATCGGTTACGCTCTCGAACAGTTAACAACTGCATTAGAAGAATGGGATTTAACCATCTTCTTAGATGAATCCGTTTTTTGTTCAGCGGCAGATCACCGACACTATGTCTGCCGTCCTGATAATCTCAGATTCGATCCGAAATATGTTCTACCCAACGAAAGTAGTCGCCGCATTACCTGTGGTGTGTTAGGGTGTATCAGCGGCGCTGGTCCTTGACAGCTGGTGGAAGTGTCATCACATATGGATTCCAAAGAATATATTCACATGCTGGAACGCTTCGTGATCCCTAGTGTCCGTGCATTATATCCAGTGGAAGACATGTTGGTGATACGACTAGTGCAGGATAACAATTCTGTGCACTCTTTGTTACTGACACGAAGATTCATTGATGAACGTCCAGATATCAATTTCAAACATCATCCTACGAAATCGCCCGATCTCAATCTCATTGAGAATGTTTGGGGAAGAATGAAGATGCAGTGGCTGCCTGGACACAAAAGGACAAGGGAGGCTGTTCTGGCACACTGCAACGAGGTCTGGGAAGAGCTTAGGCCTAATCCTGAGTTTTTTGTGAACCTAGTGAACTCAATGCCTCCCCACCCGCAACAAGTTCTTGACCGAAATGGATAGTGGTCCGAGTATTAGATCAGTCTGACATGGAGGGATGGCAAAATATAGAATTTTGGTTTTTGTTCGTAAAACGGTTGTTTTTAGTTCTGCTAACCTCCCACGTTATGTTTACTGCTGCAATGAGTTAGATGCATTTCCTTTTTTTAAATATCTAGGAACATAGAGAGCATCGCTACTTCGTCGCGGGCCTGAAAATGCTTTCATTCAGAATTGGCTAACTGACACTTAAAAGCAATATTCTATTTTAGCTGTAATATTAAGAATTATTAAGAGATAGACGCAGGGAACAGAGCGACACCGTGACAGTTTAAATAACTGCGTTAGATGCTGGCAAGTCCGGCTTGCATAAGGTAACAACCGATAAGTAAAAAGCTACATATAATCTGTATTTATCTTTTCTACGTGGCATTTTGACTGACCAGATCGAGGGAGCATCCAAGAGTGGGGATCCATATGTTTTGATAGGCACGCCTAGAATCCGCTACTTGTTGTGGTTAACTGAAGGAGGGGGGATAGATACAAGCGCTGGAGGGGTTTTCGACCATCAATTGCCGCAACTGTATGTACCTTACTTGTAAGTCACGCTATCATCTTTTGACTTCCCCTTCTGCCTCTTTTTCTCAGATACTCCGGTATCCCTGTGGTGCTTGTATACTCTTTGTATTTCCCGCAGTACCTTAACAAGTTCGCGGACAGTAAAAGTTTCAGTGAGGTGCAAAAATTGACAGTAATTTTATTTTTAAATTGGTCGTGATATCCGAAATTTGATTAAACACAGTTTATAAGGGTAATCAGATTATCATATTTTAAGAATCAGTTAGTCATTACCTTGACAGGTATAATAATTACAAAAACTTAAGGTTATATAAAATTAAATTCAAAATAATTGACTTTAAGATTTGAATGCTATGGCATTCATGTCATTCTGCATCACCATGAAAATGAATGCTATAGCATTCACATGTTACGTGTCACATGAACGTGTTAAGAACTGAGTTTTGTTGTGCATCCAGTTGTCTTGTGTCTTTCCTCTCCTGTTTTTGATATTCTTCGTAAACTTCCTTCTGCTTTCCGCTTTTTTTTTAAATCCTTACCACGCTCTACCGTTACTTTTGTAGAATCTCGTAACCTCCTCCTTAAAGACTCCTTCTTCAACGTTTTGTCAATTTTCCTTATTTCTTCCTCATAATTCACTACTTTTCCCGCTAAATCTATGTTTAACTCCCCATTTTCTTAACCACTAAATAGTCCAGAGTGTAGGAGTAAGGGGCAGGCATCCACTTCAAATACATGATATTCATCCTCTTAACCTTATTGCATTCTTTCCCTTTTGGAGAAACTCATAGGATACCTGTAGTTGTTTTCGGCATAATATAAGCTACGAATTAAAAACGCAATTGGTCTAGAGATTACAATTAATTGGTCAAGGTACAAGAACAGATGCAAAGCATAGTCACAGATAACTTTTTATTTATTAACCTCACGTATTTTTCATATTACCTTGGAACAGTAAAACTAAGTACGTTATCAGGGATCCCAAAAACTGTAAAAATATTAGTTAAATATATTAGTCAAATAAGAACTGCACATGAAATATTATTAATTCATGATATGATTTCTATTGATACTGAATTACCCGAAATAGAAAATTATAATCCACGGCAAAACCATCACTTGCAGTGACATACAAGGGATTTTGTATGAGTTCCAGAGAAAATCCTCGAAGCTATAAAAATATAATATTGGAATAAATACAGTTGCTTTAAGGATAAATTTAAGGAAATGTGCGGTCACTACTTATATGTTTCTAATCAAAAATTACATAAATCTCCCATATGTACTATTGCGAAATGGGAAAGTCATTTGACTTCTGCGGCACTTATTCAGACTTGTCTATTATACTTGCTTTTAAGTGTCCATTAACGATTTGAGCGGGAGAAAAGTCACATCCAACCGTGCCAAAAAGGGCATAAGGGTGTTTAAAAATGCTGTTCAATTTGTATGACAATCAGTACTAGAGTTTCTGTTTTGGGTGGTTGAATACTAATTTGGAGTAAAAGTTTCAAAACTCATAATACTAGACCCTAAATATGATGACATATTTTTTAGAAAATTTTAAAGAAAGAACACACTGTGACCATTTCTGATAGATTGAAATTAAATTTAAAAATATGTACTTATTAGTAGCCTGAGAAACTAACACACTTTTGTTTTGTAGAAATTCGCCAGTATATCTATTTTTTCGAAGTTTTTATTGCTATATTGAATCTGCAATTTTGAAATTTTCAAAAAACTCCTAGGTACTGTTATGTCTGAATAAAAACCTTCACTCATAGTCGATGATTCTTGCTTCGCTATTTTATTCTTCGTGACGTATTGATCTACTGTAACGATTAGTTTTACGAACCGCGTTCACGTATGTATAACGGCACCCATGAATCATCATTGAAATTAAATATGAAATGGACACCAGGCGTAATCGAAATTATACCGCTAAACTGCCTGTATAAAGTTACTCAGGTTTGCTCTTCTTCGGTAGGTTCGTGGATCGGGAGAAAAAAGAAATGTAAAGAAATCTAAAAGAAACTGGAGAGATTCTCCCAAAGATACTTTAAATAAACACATATTAATGTTTCAGAATAAAATGCCGAATCTGGACCTATTTATGAAGCAAAACACAAGGAATTGATAGAACAACTGTTCCTGAACAGAATTTACAAATTTTATAGAGAACGAGACTGAAGATTCCTAAGATTACTAGAACGGTTTCGCTAGCCGATTTCCGGAAAAAATACTTAAAAATATTTTCAAAACGAATGGAACCGAAATATCCCCTAATCAGAATTATTCCGTCAGTGGTTCCGCGAACCCATTAACAAATAATATTTACAAATTTACAAGACTTTAACACATTAGAAAAATAAAACCAAAAGACTCGGCCGAGTATCGTGACAAGCACAGGCAACCGGCTGTACAACACACGGCCCGCCGAGAATCTTTACTCGAATCAACTCTTGTATCTGTGTTTGAAATCAGATATATGTATATCAGACATATTCTTAATCGATTTTTAGCAAAATCAAAGAGATTGGAGTACGATATTAGGGCATATTGAGATGGCGAGCAAGATAATTTTACTTTGGTTTCGTAGTCGTCGTCGTCTTCGCACGTCCATTTACTTTTTTATATAACAGGTGGCGCTGATTAAGAGACGCATTGAGTCTTGCGCCAATTACAGGCAAGGCAACGAAGCAACTCATTTAACTTAATGGTGTCCTGCTTGCGATCGCCGTACGGTGAGGTAAGAGAAGAAGAGTAAGTTGTGACTACTTACATATCTTGGCGCGTACGGGCAACGGAGAGCACACTACGGTGCGAGCGAGACGCCAAACTTTACAGTAGCAACACTAGCGTCATTTTGTCGACTCATTCGCACTAGTCTTGTGCGAAAAGGACATAGCGAGAGACGCTTTGACGTTTCGCTCATATTATAGTATCCTCTCTGTTGCACGTTCACCCTTAGGGACGTTAATAATCCTGCAACCTCTCCTCTCTTAACTTTATCGCACGATGTCTCCAAGCTGGACACCATTAATGACGCTCAGTGTACTTGTGTTTCGAACTAACGAATAGAAAATACATTTATGGTGTCTTTCAATAAAACAGTACAAATCAAACTCTTAAATGGGTTATTTCATGCCGTTTTTTCACTTAAATTTCAGATTTCATTCGGCTAATTTTTTTTCGATTCTCCGTCAAAAAATATCAGACACGTATTTTATGTTTCTTTTTCCGTTTTTTTTTTTCGAAAGTATGATTTGTTGAAATCTCGAAGCTTTTAACACTTCTCAATTTTGAAACGTCTACTACGAATCTGTTGGTCGTATCGAAATCTGGACTGTACATAAAAGTTAGGTTTTTCCATCTACTTTTTGATCATGTGTGATTTAATAACAAATTCGACAGATTTTATAAATAATTTTGCAATTAAATAATTGAAAGTTAAATTTTTTAATAGTTAGTTTTTTTCTTTTCATTTTTTTACCAAATGATCTGTAAACGATAACAATGATTTATCAACTTTGCTTTCGATGTGCTCTATCATGGTTCTCGAGAAAGAATTTTTTTGGTAGCCACGTTTGAATTCGACTTCGCTCGTGCGGCGCGAGACCGCACTTCGTGCACCGCGAAAATTCGAAGCATCTCGTACTAAATCCTTCATATTTCAACATTAAGCATATTTTTGAGAATCATCAAAGAACAAACCATCAATGGAAGAATATATTATCAGTAAAAAAATACTACATCAAATACATTTCATTAAATCAGTTATTTCTTTGGCAATAATCACATGCATTTTCTAATAATTGAATATTATTTATCTCCTATACTGGGTGGGGCGTTTATCTTGGCCACCTGGAATATCTCAGAAACTAGAGTCCGGAGAAAAAAATGTTTCAAATAAAAAGTTTAAGGCAAGGAGGGGCTGATCCAACAGTCATGTCCATTATTAATTTTTATCATGATTTCAAGGTCGTTCCAAGGTTAACTTTGGTTTTTCAAATGGGAACATATGTTTTTCATAGCAGATTCTTAATCTACGACTTAAAACAATTAACTTTTGTTTGAAACGTTTTTTCTCCGACGATTATTTTGTACAAAATAATGATTTTATTAGGGAAAAATAGAAACGCACCTCAGCTACAAGAAAATCAATTTAATAAGTGTTCAAAATGTTGGCCTTGTTCCTGAATACATTTCTCAAGATGAATGATGAATGAGTTCAAAAATATGCTGAATGTTGAAATATGAAGGATTTAGAACGAGATGCTTGACATTTCGCGGTGCACGAAGTCTCGCGCCGTACGAGCGAAGTCGAACTCGAACGTGGCTACCAAAAAAAATTCTTTCTCGAGAACCATGATAGAGCACATCGAAAGCAAAATTGATAAATCATTGTTATCGTTTACAGATCATTTAGTAAAAAAAGTGAAAAGAAAAAAACTACCTTTTATTAAAAAATTTAATTTTCAATTTTTTTATTGCAAATTTGTTTATTAAATCTAGCGGATTTGTTATTAAATCAGGCATGATCAAAAAGTAAATGGAAAAACCTACCTTTTATGTACAGTCGGGATTTCGATACGACCAAAAGATTCGTAGTAATAGACGTTTCAAAATTGATTGGTGTTAAAAGCTTCGAGATTTCAAAAAATCATATTTTTGAAAAAGAAGCCGAAAAGAACAGAAAATACGTGTCTGATATTTTTTGACGCAGAATCGAAAAAAAATTAGCTGATTGAAATCTGAAATTTGAGTGTAAAAACGGCATGGAATGACCCAAATATGTTTCATGGTTGTAGGTATTAGAAATAATGCTCAATGCCCAATGTCATTGAATTGAAAAAATTATTTTATAACATTCGATCACTTATGAAAACCATTTCCATGATGTTGAACATGTTTTTGCATCTAAATTACCAAGGGATAAATTGCGATGATGGAAATGATAACGTGCTAAGCGCTCGAAATGCCGTAAAATTATTGTATATCCGAGAAAGTTGATGGTAAAAACAAAAATGATCTAAATATGAAATAAAAAATACTTACGTATTTTTCATCATTATGCCGACAAATTCTTCGGCTGAAATTTTTAGATCCGACCATTATCTCTCCCAACAAAAAACTAAAAACTGAAGAAAATTTTTGATTGAAAATCAATGTTTTATTAAACGTAACTCGCGATTACTCGAAACCTGGTACCCAAAAACGCTTGAAATTTTGAGAACATGTTCTCAAAACACAAGCGATGACTACAAGCAGAACTAATTAATGAACAAAATAATTTGTTAATAACTATTCAACAACAAATCAATGCCGCGCGAAAACCATGTTCCGTGAACGATTTGATGCGCGAGAGTTCGGTGATGCGTCTTTGTTTCAGAGCCCATTATATCGGTAATGCATTGGCTCTAGATCTCATTATATAGGGTGTCTCATTTGAAACAGGAAGGTTCAATATCTGTTTAAGGAAGAGCGAAACAGCAAAATGTGTCAGGCGAAAGTTGTAGGGTACGAAGGGGGAAAATCAGTGCAAATAGAATTTATGCTCCTACTATTTATGCTTCTATGTTGCAAGCATAAAGCCAGTTTCTTTAAATGACAATAACATTTTTGAACCCCCACAAGTTGTGCGTCTCATCGAGACGAATCAAACCATACCCTATTTTATGAATTTTTTCAGCGATTTTTTATAAAATATCACACGATAATGAAAAAAAACTGATTAGCATTATTGAAGTTTTCATACAAGTTCTATTTCACATGTTGCACGTGTGTGATTGTGTAGGTGCAGGACACACTTATTGCAGGAGATGTTCGATGTTGCCATCATTTTCAGCGAGACACAGCTCCAGCCGGCGTTGAAAGTTTCCAATAACAGACCGAAGAACTACAGGTGAGATGTTTGCAATCGCATCACTGATGCGATTTTGTTCCATTTTCGTGTGATATTTTATAGAAAATCGATGAGAAAAAAAATCATAAAATAAGTTATGTTTGAATTCGTCTCGATGAGATGCACAACTTGTGGGGGTTCAAAAATGCTGTTGCCATTTAAAAAACCTGGCTTTATGCTTGTAGCATAAAAGCATAAATAGTAGGAGCATACATTTTATTTCCACTGACGTACATTCCCCTGCGTACCCTACAACTTTCGTCTGATACATTTTGCTGTCTCGCTCTTCCTTAAACAGATATTCAACCGTCCTGTTTCAAATGGGACACCCTGTATATCTCGCGCGTCAAATCGTTTTCACTTCAACCCGTTACCATTTCCACAATTTTAGTCTGATTTTTCCTACATTTGTAGGAAAACTTTTTCAATGCTTATTGAACAATGCAAGAGCAATAACTTTCATCAAACAAGAATTTTTCTATGACAGGGCCGCTGGTCGAAGTTCAGAGCTAGCCAGAGCAATTTTTCAGGGCCAATATCGCGATATAATTTTGATTGTACTTGACCCAGGTTTCATACGTGGAACGCGGGTGCTGTTATTTGTTGGCGCGGTTTGCCGAAAATCATCATTATTTACTGTATTTTTTTTAATTAGTAAAATACTACATGTATTTTTATGCGAAATACAATGTTTTTTCCCTCTAAAGACAACCATTTTTCAAGCTACTTCTGACATTCTAGATAACGTAGTAGCGATATTCCTAAGCAATAAAACCTTCTGCTTTTTTGTTTCATAGCACTACAAATGGAGTTATCATGTCAACAAGCAGATGGTACCATTGCTCGACGTGGGACACACAACAATCAATACTAAAAAATATGAGATATAGATCGTGGAAAATATTTATATAAGATCTCAAAACATTAGTAAAAATTACTGGAATATTTAAAAGTTATGAAAAAATCTTTAGTATCACGCATTTTTTAGTCTTTCAAATAGATAATGTTAGGAAAAGGTATAAGTAGGTAACTTTTGTCATTCTGTCTTTCTAGAACTAAAAGACGAGATTTAACGTTAAAAAAGAGGTGTGAGTAAATGCCATATTATCTTATCTACATTTGAAATTAGATTCTACCCACAAATTTCAAGCTAATCGGTTTAATAGTTTATTAAAATTTTTCCAGCGAAACTATACTACGCTCGCGTACAGTACAATTGAAACAAATTTTCAAGTCATCAATCATAGTTACCTGTAAACGAAGCTTCTCATCGGGCTCCACAAATGCATGTAAAAGCAGACCTGTCCTCTCAGCCTATAAGAAATACAAATAAGTGTATGTGCGATTTTCCCATGTTTCCTTATTTCATACTATGACATCGAATTAATAAGTAATTAGCTCCTAGTATTTATATAAAGATCTCCGCCAATTGAACGAAGAACAATACACTACTTGCTATCTACTGATATATAAGGAATTTAAAAGTAATTATTTAATTAAGTCATAAATGCAAACCTCAGCTGTGACGGCTACCGATGACGTTACAATCATAATGAATTGTATAATGTATACTAAGAGCCACCCCCCTCGTAACAATATAATCCTTGAATTTTGATTCCGAATGATCAGTAGAATTATTTGATAAGTGTTCATCAAAGTTATTAAAAAAGTAACTTCGAATGCGATTATAGTTTTCCAGCGGTAAAATTCTGCAATGAAATTGGATGCCCGTCTCACTTCTCGATAATATACTCTAAAACAAATATAATGCTGTATTTATAGTTTGTCACAATGCAATAGTATCTGTGCACTTATTTAGCCAATAAAAATGAATTTTACACATGAGCCATTTTATAATCGCAAAATGTGAATTTTTCAAATAATATTACATCATCTGCACTTGGACCCTGTTCTTTATACTTTCAAACTGATCTACTCTACAATTCTTTTGCAAATTTATATATAGATATAGACATTACGACACATTCGAGAATTACATGCAAACATGCTAAAAATTTTAAAATATTGTAAATGTAATATATTTGTTAAGAAAAAAATCATTTATGATAACTTACCTTATTGCATATACAATTCCTGCCTTATCGCCAATATCGACAAATGATTTATTTAAAATACGTTTGAATTTTGTGGGATTTTTCGAAAATTCATTACAATATACAGTCTGTAGACGGCTGAGAACTATATTCAGTTTTCCAAATGTCCTTTTTAGTATCCTGTGCATTGTTGAAAAAGTGAAAATCAATTTCTAATACAGATACATAAATTTGAATGTACAAACTTGCTTTTGAGCCATTTTTAGCAACTTGTATATTAAATTTTCTTATTAAATGTTTCCTTTCTTGTAGTTAAAAGTAATTTAAAAGCGAGTTATAAAATTCATATAATGTGAACTCACATATTTGCATTTATATGTGCGGTATCACTAAAAAGGGTCACGAAAGTTGGATAAGCAGAGGTGATGATAAAAATAAATCGATGAAACCACGATGAATTTGGTATTATGCTAGTTAATGCCTTCATGTCCTCGTAAAATAAAGCTGCTACTATTCCAAAAAGGAAAACCATCCGAAGAAGCAGACTGCGAAGCATGTCATCGTATTGTTTGGGAATTCCAAGTTCATAAAGATTATCATTAATCATCCCGATATTGTTTACAAAGTTGTTCATTTTCTAAAATTTTGCCGAATGTCACTGACTTTATGTGATGCCAAACAAAATTTTCTCATCATGACCTTTCTAATTGTCATTATCATTTACAACATACTATATATTTACCTTGTATCCAGTATGCCCTAAATAGAAACATATTGTTCCCAGTATCATATAGCCCCAGTATAGATTTCCCAGTAATATACTTTCCGAAAATTGAGCTTCATTATACTTTAATACATCAAGTACGATGCTCGCTGTTATACTTGCGTAACTAAAGTATAATATGAGAAGAATAGCTGCATAAATACGACTGAGTACAGTGCGAGGTGTTCCTGAAGGATATTCAAATACACTGATTCCCAGAATCCAAAATAAAATAGTTATCGGATACAATGCATGTGCTAAAATTCTAGGTGAATATATTGAATGAATCTGATGGTTCTTGATATTTTTGCGCGCTTGAGAATTAATCGATTCGATAGCGATGCACTTCATAATTAATTAAAGTTTATAAGTGATAATTAGTGCACAAATATTATTTAGCTTTTTATTTGAAAAATGTGTGTAAATTTTATAACAAAAACTTCAGAGGTAGCCGTTCGTGAACAGAAACTCAATTGCGTTTGAACTAGTTTCACTGAAAACATCGTTCTTGATTAATCAATTCTGCTAAGTTAGACGCGCAATTCGATTAAACTATACCCATGGGAGTTTAATCCCATCATGATACAATATTTTGGCGTGTATCATATTTTATATGCACTATAAAAAATTCAATATAATCATTCATACGGTATCTTTTATCGCGTAATTTAATTTGTAAAGTCTCTTCCGGCAAAAGCATTGCTATCATGAATTGAAATTTCCAAATTATCGTTCGGAGTATTTGCAACCATTCTCGAAACACGACCGAGCAATATTTATAACTTGTCGCTACCTTACAAACACAAATTCCCATTATACAATTTTACATGTACACTCCCGTGCATAGGTATCCGGACGCTTAGTAAATTTGAAAAAATGAACTTTTGAACAAAAAAAATTTGAACATTTTGCCAATCAGATTCTGTCCAGTGTGCATGTTCTTGAGCCCATGCAAGTCTTTTTGCTTTATTTTGAGGCCTGAGATAAGGTTTTCTTACTGCTACACATCCTCGTAAGCCGTCTTGCTAAAAGACGTCTTTTTGTCGTTGTTACTTCTATTGGGTCTTCTCGATTATTATTTATTTCAGCCGTAACTTCGGATGCACACATCCCTATATTACGCTTACTAATTGTAAGTATTAGTATACGACGATCTTCAGCCTCTGTTGTTTTTCATGGTCGTCCTTCTCTTCTTTTAGACACATTACTCACTGTGTCTCGATATCTTTATAATGTATCGTATACAGAAGATTTTGCAATTTTTCTTTTAATTGAAATTTGACGAATTAAATAACCTTCTTGAGAAAGTGTAAGTATAGCACTACGTTCCTCTATACTCTGTTCCTTTTTCGAGTTCGACATATTGATTTCTGTCAACGTCCAAAGGTAACTGAAGAAAATTCAACAACCGCGATGTTATTGTGTCAACAATGGTAGCAATGGTTATAATGCCATGCCAATACAGTAAACAGACCAAACTAGTAAGATTGGACAAAAAGAAGTATCGCAATTGCACTTTTGCAGGAAACGTGGTGAACTCATTTTTTGAGCATCTACTGATTATTTATGCCCTCTGTTAAAAAATAATAATCCTAGTACATGACTATAACGTTTTACACATTACTAAATGTAATCTAAAGTTATAATTAATGCTTTAGTTTTAGAATAACGTAATAATTATAATATTATTCACATTTTTTTGAAAAGTAAGCAAGTGTCCGGATACTTATGCACGGGAGTATATGTATGTATATCCAAACACAGTCATACTGACGCTGGTTCGAAAAACGAAAGCCTTTAAGGTGTATCTATGGACCATAGCATGGAATGCCATAAATTTCAAATTTTTACAGTATATTTGTCAACACGCTGTGCAAGCTCCTACGAAGTTTTAAAGTAATCGGTTACCTCGTTACATAGATATTCGAAGTCAAAAGTGACCGTTTTATTCAGCTTTATGCATAGGCCTTATGAGGACCCAAACATCGATATATTGTTCCATATCTTTTTCCAAACTAATTCGAGCCATACATAAAATTTATAATAAGTAGTAAGCAATTTAAGGAAGGTGTCCAGGGAGTTTTGCTGAGATCGTCTACGTCCTAAAAAAGTAATATCGATCCGCGTACATGAATTTTGATTGAAAATGTGTCTAATGCCAAAGAATCATGGCCACTTGACAACATTGTATTTGAGTTAGGGGGATCTCATGGTATATGTAACGCACACACTCGTATTTTTGTAACATATATAAACCTATAGTTCACGTGCAATTTTACAAACATAAGAAGTACTCGATAACAACAATTAATCGTTTATTCAAACATTAATATTTATTTTGAAAAAAAATGTATTCCGAATTCCTTCTGGAAGATATAGTTTTTCATTTTATAATAATATATATTCTAATAATCAACTAAATATCGGAATAAAAAATCATATTACAATCCAGACAATTAAAATCTACTATATTAACGTTTCATAAAATTTTCTTACGTGTCAACCAAAGTAATAATAGGGAGTATTCTGAACAATTATGCAATCACAATCGGGAACTGCACAGTAGTATAGCTGTGGGAGTTTTGAATACAGATTTCTGCACCGACATATACCGACAATCGAGAACTTTCGAAGGTGGGTGTCCGCGCTAAGTTGGCAACGTGTGCGCCCATAATTTCCGGAAGTGACGTCAATCAAATTTGGCACTAAAAATATCAAACTTTTGAATTAAATTTTGAGAAACGTTACTCTTACGATCGGAGAGAAAACTAAAATTTTCACAACGATCGGAACCCCTAAATCTCTGAACGAAAAATTTAAACAACTACTTCAAAAAAGAGGCGAAGGAACAGCGGGAGAGAGAAGAAGTGACAGAGTGCGTTGGGATAAGTTTGTGATACTCACTCAAACGTATCGACGACCGATATACCGTTATCTTCACGAATCCCCGATAGATATCATTGTAATCGTTTCCCCTCTCACCTCACAATACCCAACATATTTCGGTACTATAGCAAGAACGGTCCCTTTCGACTGCGAAACGAGAGCGAGACCATATCGCAGGTATATATATAGATAAATATAGTTTTAATAGCGTCTTTCTATTTCCATTTTATTTTAATTTCTATTCGTATTTTTTTATTTGTGTAATAGCGATAAGGGCCTTTTATATATCTTGAACCAAACAAGAATTGGGACTGGAGAATCTCCGAGAAAAAAGATACACTGGAAAAGAAACGAAAGATTATGTGAAGCGAAGTTAAGGACGGACACGAGGCAATTTGTTGAGACATCGAAAATAGTAACATAAAGGTATGGGAAATGAGTGAATGTATGGGTGATGTGAGAAATATGATTAGTGAATAATTAAATGTAACGAAAAAGGTATTGAGTAAATTATAAATCCGAGTAATATTAGTTTAGGTTGACTGTTGCCAAGTTTTAGTTCTTCGTGGTTTAAGATTTTGTTAGCTCATAT
>JASANN010000403.1:0-11660 GCA_031762395.1 Calameuta pygmaea
GAGATCAGGGCGTATCAACATGGCGAGCGAGATGATTTTATTTCAGGTCCGTCGTCGTCGTCGTCGTCTTCGCACGTCCATCTACTTTTTTACACGGCAGATGCCGCTGACTGCTTTGCCTTCATTACCTATTTGCACTCTGAATGGTGTTAGAAATTTAAGAATACACAACACAATCAAATATACTTTGTACGTGAAGCTACCGTTCACACCGAATTTCCAGTTAGTATAAGGTTGCTTTCACAACAGTATAGAACTATTAAGTCTTTAATAGCATTTATGTGGAGCGCGTGTGTATGGGTGTAAGTATGCGTGTGCTTCGCATAGTTCCTCGTATTTTAGGTGACAGTTTTTAGAGATATAGGATGTCCAGGTATTCCTCTCCATAGTTTCCTGTATCTAGGTGCTAAATGTGGAAGTCCAGGGTGTCCAGGTGTTCCGCTCCGTAGTTTCCTATACTTAGATGTCGGACGTGGAAGTCCAGCGTGTCCAGAAAAGTGTGCAACTAGCGATGCTTTGACGTTTGGTCCAAGCTATAGTATTCTTTCTGTTGTTCGCACGGCCTGAGGTACGTAAATAATCTAGCCCACTCTCCTCTTTTATGTTTACCACACGGCTATAACAAGCTGGACACTATTAAGGTCGTTTATATGCATTCAAGATTACATTTTTTTAAATTTGTATATATATTTATGCATTTATAAAAAAATGGACTTAGAAATTTCCATGATGGCAATGGACTTACATATATGCCATTGAAAATTTTCGACAATGTTGTATATTTGTCTGATTAGCGACATCTCAATGCATTTACATATTATATCTGTGCAAATATAGATTTCGGTGCTTAGAGCTTGCATATTCCGTTGAGCAACAAAAACTTGTGAAATCCCCCAAGAACACTTACGTGTAAAAAACTACGGCAAGTATAGGAGTGCTGTGAATTCCTCTAACAAAAAGTATGGAAATCATATTATTGAGGCCAAGTACACAAGGCATTACATGTTTTTCTATTATATGATCCACCACTGGCCCATCTTTTTAATTGTATTTTCAAAATTTCCAATAACGTTTTCGCTACTCTTTTACATTACTGCTGCTTTTCGTATTTAATTATGACTTAATGGTCATTTAGTAATTAATAAAACTTTAGGTGATTTCTTATCGAGTACTACTTGGCGGGTCGTATTCACATATATATATGTGAAACGCTGTCGACTGGTAACAAAGACTGTAATCCATTTATTTCGAAGGTGCATAATTCAGGAAAACGCGATTTGAAGTTACATGCACAAAAAGAAATTATCAATGACATAGGGCGAGGTGCATTGTCTGGATCAACTAATCTGTGTTCACGAGCGTTTAAATGAACATGTAGCTACCATAACAAAATATTTGGTTGCGTCAAACATATTTTAGTTCACAGAACCGAATTTGGGGAAAGCAAAAGCGCATAGTGCCTGAGCTCTACACACTTCCACTGAATAGTATATACACACGTAATATTGCGGGGTTTCTTGAGAATTCCATTATGACCGTTTGATCCGCACAATAATATTTATTTATCGAACTACTAAATATGTTGTAGTTACATAGAAATATTTAGCTTCTATCAGTCAAACTGTTTGGTCGGCGTATTTATATTTTAGTTTTGAGCTACTGAATGTATTGTAATCACATGGCAAATTTAGTTTATATCAATCGAAACGTTAAATTGATTCAAAGATATTTATTTTTTGACCTACTAAATCTATAATAGTTACATTGCAATATGTGATGTCGTTTACTAAACCGTTTGATCGATGTTACCATATTAATTTGCCTTGCCAAACATTCTTGTATTTACGACGTAGGAATGTTTAGTTAAATTGACCAAACCATTTGATCGATTCAAAATATACAATATTCTGCCTAATTAAATGGATTACTCAAATCAACAGAAGATTTTCTTGATCAGACAAAAGATACAGTTGAAATAAATGTATGCACCGCCAGTACAATCACTGTACATCCGATTAAGTTGAAAAAAAGAGTTTGGAGTAAATTTCATTTTAGTTTATTTTTATACAGTCGTGCAATCAGGAGAAGTGTAGTACACATTCGAAACAACTATATCAATTTTATTATTTCAAGAACGTTGTAATCAATTCAAAGTCATTTCGATTGATACAATCAAATTTTGCGTGATCGCAGTTGGGTAGTTGATATTACCAAACCTTTTTCTCAGTGTACCAATGTTAAAAACGGTCATTTGACCGGACGAGGTAGGAATGGTGTTAAGGTAATACAAAATATATTTTTCAATTTTAATGCAGCGTTTTAAAAAATAGATGTCTCTGCAGTAGCCATTAATTGCAATCACAGGATCGTCTTATATGACGAAGCAGTAAAGTTTCTTAATATTTACATAAATGGCTATCGTCTGATCTATAGCGGCGGCATAAAATTAAAACTACGATGGGTCGTGCACATTTAAACAAAATATCGAAAAGAAATCGGGAAATTTTACGCACTGAAACCCGCATTCCAAATAGCATATCATTCAACAAGTGCGTAAAGTGAACTTTTTTCTCACGCGACAAGTCTTGTCGCGATAACACGAGTGAAAAAAGTCACGAAAGAGTTGCATAAGCTATTTTTTGCACGGCCGTGAGTAAGGTTCATGTACATATAAACTTCGATTTTCAATGCGTAAAAGTACTTTTTCACATTACACACAGTAAGAAAAAAAGTACACTGTACACACTGAAAATCGAGCTTTACTCATGAACTTTACTCACGGTCGTGCAAAAATTATGTTTGTAGGTTACGTGATAGCTGGTCCAATTACGAATCGAATGTCGCAAAATGTTTTAGAATTGATTGATTAGATCTACTGAAATCGTGGTTATCATTTTCAAATATGGTGTTTCGAGAAAATAATTCTGAAATCTCGTTTTACTTATACTTTGTCTGCGTTCGGAACTTAGAGCGGATATGTTACTGTAAAATCTATAAGATCATGAATTTCGATGTGAAACTTTCACATGATATTCGCGGGATGATATATCACGAAAGAACGCACTATGTAATCCTCTTCTCAATTGCTCTCCTCTTTAGTAGAGATTCAAGCGTGTAATATACGTATAAAACATATGTAGAAAGTATATATGTATTGTAACGTTACACAGAGTATATTTTTTTATTTTTCATTATGTCGCGGTCGCAATGTTTTGTTTTGATTATGTAATTTCCCGATGACGGAATCAGCCAGGTGCGATTGAGCCAAAGGCATTCTGAGGGAAAACAAACCCAAGACCAAAACATTGCGAGTCCCTTTAAACTTTACGCGGGAAGATATTTTAAATCACCCGGCGTAGATAGAACAGGCGGGTCTCATAGATGAGGCAACGCAACAATACAAAAAAATTTAAATTCAGCATTAACGTACGCTCAGCGAGTATAAAAGCTGAGCGGAGCGGCGATAAGCATTCATTCGATAACTACACCTCCTACGGTGAAGTTCGAGACAAAAAGTTCAGGATTTCAAAAAGATAAAGTAGAAAAATACTAATCCTCTCTGACTAGTCGGGACGGGTTCGTTGAAGTCACAGCGCCTCCAAACGATACCTACCAGCTAAAACAGAGACGAGAGGAATAAAAAGGGTTAAGGGCATTGGAAAAACCACCCGACCACCTTACTTCTCTAGTTTCCTATACCATCTTACCGACAGGTATCTTTTCAGCGGGTGGATTGCACCACCATTAGCTGTACACGACCTCCTGATCCAAAGAACCACTGAATCACGGGACAACACTGGCGGACAACATAGCGTTGCCACGCCATATTGAATCCCTTCCTTAAAGTGGGATTGGTGACCTATATCGCATTGTGAACCATATCTCTTCCAAATAATAGGTGACTGCAAAACATTGGCGGATAGCATTGTGCTAGCTTAGCTATAGGCCCCACAGGAACCATATCTAACACCCATAGGAACGATCCTTGGCGAATCACATGGCGCGGCAAGCCATATGATTAATTCCATAAATCCACGATCCACTCCTCCACGAGAGACAAGGGTAAAATCAAAATTTGAATTAAAACGAACGCTCTCGAATTTGACTCAGGGTAGCGTAAAAGACCATTAGTAATCAAATACACAGTTTATTTTAATAAAAAAAAAGAATAGAAAAATAAAAACGGACTGGTCGAATCACCTACCATCAAATTCAATTCGTCCGCCCAGAGCACGAGCTCTTTAAAGAAAAAATCATCCTACACGTGGTGAAACATAAGGATTCATCACCGTGCACTAAAAGTAACACCAGTGCCCGACGTGGGGGACGGTAGGAGGTAACATTGGCGCCCAACGTGGGGCGGCCAAAAGATAAGTGATCGAAGTGGAGATTCACCGACGTTTAAAACATAAAAAAAATGAACGAGGACGAAGACGCCACTAACGCTGTTCAAACAGAATCGGTGACGCCGACCTGGACGACAGCGGCGACAACCTCAACTCAACAAGCACCCCCCATCGATACGGCAGCGGGGACATCCGCACAAACAGCGTCATCGACAGCTGTAGGCACCACTGCCACACCGAGGATGAAAATGACAACAATAACGAGTGCATCCGATTTCCCTTCAGAAGGAGAAGAAAGAATGATTAACGTAACAAGGGAAACCTCCGTCGAATCATTTACGACGGATGCACACGACCTCTGGACAAATCCAGCACACGCATTGGAACCAGGGAGAATGACTATCGACAAGGAGCTAAACACCAACACACAACAGCCCACCAGGGAACCAGGAGACTCACTCCGAGAAGTCGTTGAGTAAATAAAAAATACAATAAGCAACCAGCTAGCAATGACGAATAACAGGATATTCACGCTGGCACAATCATTCGATGAAAGAATTCAAAGACATCAAATATTGATGAAAGGCCGAATTCGGAGCGCGTTAACGATAAATGAGACGAAGCATCAAGAGGACATGGCAAATCTCATGCGCCAATTGACGCAACTCATAAGGACGCGCGCACCAAGCACAACCCAGCCGTCATCCGTTGATCCAGATGAAAGACATCAAATGTATCATACTAGGAATGGTAGGACTGCTGAAACTATACCAAACAGTCAAGCATGCAGTATGCAAGCAGACCCACAAAGACTACGATTTCCGACTTATCAAAGTACCCCCATTGGGAGGGATGTACCAAGATTCAGATACCAAAGTATCGAGGATGCATCGCAAACATTCCGATCTGGGAGAACTAGAACATGGGACTCATTATGGAGTGCACCCAGGTTAACATTACCATCTTTCAACAACACCAACAAATCAAAACCAATGAGATTCCTTCAGGAACTAAAAGGGTATTACCAAGCTCTAGGTCTAGACCATGACCTGAAACTGGTAATTTCCCAGAGGTACACACCTAAGGAATGATGGGTATTAATGGAATCAGAAATAGACACCTGTGAAACCTTTAAAGAACACTTCCGGAAAAGATACTGGAATGAAGAAGAGCACACGAACAGATTATGCAATCCGTGTAATTGCGAATATCAAAGAACTTGAAACACCACTACCAGAAGTCCAGATAATTTCAAAGATGGTAAGACATTTCGATGAGAATATAAAGGTCGCGATCCTCGTTACAGGAATTAACACAACAAGCCAGCTGCTAGACTTGTTAGAGAGGTTCGACAAAGCAGGACCCATAAATTCTAGAAGAGAGAAGAACAGCAGACCAGTACCTGGCATAGATATTAATAATCAAACAGCAAAGTCTGACTCAGAAGGGCATTCAGGCGGGCCGACAAAAGAGGAACCAGGATACCCTAATACGAGGAATACGCAGGGGCGAAACGATTATAGGCCCTCAACAAGCTGGAATGGGTCCCAAAGGCAACAAAATCGATGGGATCAAGAGAAAAAAGGGAAACCTCGACAAAAAATATTCGAAAGATAACAGTTCTTCCGTCTAAATCACAGAGGGGAAACGAACAACTATTGTGCCCAGAGATGATTCCCCAGAACCCGGGAGCACAATAGTAAAATGTAGGGTAAAAGGGGAAGATACAAGATCCTACCTCCTACAGCAGGAGGAGGGCAGACAGAGGACACATACAAAATGCCCAATAACAAGAATATTAATTGAAGGAATCGAAGTAGAAGCGTTGATAGACACCGGAAGTGAGGTCACGTGTATCTCAGAAAATTTCTATGAATCCAACCAAGGCATTTTAAAGCAAGTCCCCATGCTACCAGTGGTAGGTACAAGCGTGAGAGAAGCTACGGCCGGGAGGGCAGTGAGGATAAGCAAACAGATATTTGCGAAAATAACTATAGGGTCTTATAAGACTCAAACGATCATGTTAATAGTACCAAAATTAACGAATCAATGCATAATAGAAATGGATTTGATGAATCAAGGAAGGACATTGTTGGACTTAGATAGCTTCCATATAACAATGAAGGAAGCTGATGGTTAAGCCTACTACATAAAAATGATCCATGAAAGAACTCGCGCAAAGGAAGAAGAAGAAGAATTAAGATGTAGACAGATAGAGGGAAGGCCCAAAGAATCTAATGAAGATGAGATAACGGAGGAAGAGGTCACGACTAAGCTGAAGGAATGTTCGTGGTCCTCAGAAGCTCAAAGAGATATCTTTAAGAATCTCATAATGAAGCATAGGAGGACGTTCGACAAAAGGCCTGGAAGAATAAAGTCTTACCAGTATCGCCTAAAAGTTAAAGAACACGAACCCTTCACGTCTAAGACGTATCCCCTACCAATGGCGTATAGGGACGTCGAAATCCAGAAAATGTTGGATCTAGACATAATCCAAAAGTCCACAAGCCCATACGTAAACCCCCTGGTCACGGTGATCAAAAAGGATGGAAGTGTAAGGCTGTGCCTCGATGCAAGAGGAATCAACAACATACTAGTTGAAGATCATGAATGCATAGCGCCTACCGAGTCACTCTTTCAGCAATGTGGAGGAGCAAAAGTTATGTCAACACTGGACCTAACAAGTAGCTTCTGGCAAATGCCTTTACATCCAAAATCTTACAAGTATACGGCCTTTACTCACCGAGGAAAATGCTATGAGTTCAAAGTAACGCCGTTCGGACTAAAAACAAGTACTGCCAGTTTGATCAGAGGTCTGGACACAATCCTAAGAAGTATCGGAGAACACATAATCAACTTCGTGACGATATTTTGTGTGTATCACGATCATTTGAGGGACATATCCAGCACCTGGATAAATTATTTCAACGTCTTAGCGATCAAGGACTCACATTGAAATTTTCCAAGTGCACATTCTTAAGAGAAAGGATAACGTTCCTTGGACATATACTATCTCCACAGGGAATAGTACCAGACCCTGAGAAAATAAAAGCAATCAACGAATACCCCAGACCAAAGAACATAAAACAGTTTCTTGGGTTAATAAACTTCTACTCAAAATTTGCAAAGAAGCATGCGGAGACAATTATTCTACTGCTACAACTGCTAAGAGTAAAAACGAAATGGTGTTGGCAAAAAAAAACTAGGCCGCGTTTGAGGAAGCAAAGGATGCATTCTGCCAAGAAGTAATACTACACTATCCTGACCGTAAGAAACCATATTACGTACAAACGGGTGCAAGTGAGTATGCCATCGGAGCAGTCCTTTATCAACGAAATAAGGAAGAGGAAGATGAAGTGGTTAGCTTCGCAAGTCGCACCCTGAAAGGAGCAGAAATAGGCTACTACACTACGGAAAAGGAACTCCTGGCAATAGTGTGGGGCCTACAGAAGTTTCGATCCTATCTGCTCGGAGCCAAAGTGATAGTAGTCACAGCTCATGCGGCACTAACGTTCTTAAGGAGCTGTCGTTTAGTATGTGCGCGCCTTACGAGATGGATATTAGCCATCCAGGACTATGACGTGGAAGTAAGATACTGCCCAGGAAAAGCAAACATACCGGCTGATATTCTAAATCGACCGAATAACAACAAGTCAAAATCCCAGGAAAAGGAAATTACCATAGGTAAACTTGGCACAGAAATATCCAGAGATTTTTATAATATCATGGACCATCTGGAAACCTATCAGGAAAAGGATACTAAATTAAAGGAGATAAGGCGAAAACTCTCTGAATAAGAAAATAAAGACAAGCAGTATGAAATAATTGATGGAGTATTGTTCTCAAAAGGAGACGGTCAGTACAGAGCAGAACTACTAAAGATCCTCGTGGAAGCAATAATAAGGGAGTGCCACGAAGTATACGGCCACATTGGACCAAAAAAGTGTTACCTACTTATGAAAGAGGATTTTCATTACCCCAAATTAGCTAAAATTACTCGACGAGAGATAGCGAGATGTGACTCTTGTCAGAGGAACAAAGTGTACACGGCGGGATCATATGCAAAACATAGTACCAGAAGAACCATCTGATCTTCTGTGCATCGACTTTTACGGACCCCTACCAACCGCCAAAAGAGGAATGAAATATATCTTAACAACCATCGAGGGATTTACCAAATATGTGGCATTATACCCACTGAAAAAGGCTACGGCAGACGCTACAATACGTTGTATTTTCAATGATTATATCCCAAGGCTGGGGAAATTCAAAAGAATCCTTAGTGATCAAGGAACTCAATTTACCTTATCCAAATGGATTGAGAAATTAAAAGAAGAAGGGATCCAGCAGATAATGACGTCGATTAGACATCCGCAAGCAAATCCGGTTGAACGAATAAATCGGGAATTGGCAAGATTCTTTCGGACATTCCTCGGAGAATCCCATGCGTCCTGGCCGGACTGGATACCGATCATTGAAAGCTGTATAAACGAAGTACACCACGAAACAACGGAACACACGCCGGTGGAATTACACTTGAACCAGAAACCTTTAAGAATCTGGGAAAAATGGTTCGAGCGGCGACCACCGCGGCCAGGGGTATCCTACGAAACCACGTTACTTTTGACGAAGAAATTAATGAAGAAGAAAGGGAGAAAAAGAGCAGTTAAATTTAACGAAAAGCATCGAATATGCAAATACGAGGAAGGAGATCTTGTACTTGCACGAGTATGCAACGTCTCGAAACCTCTAGAGAAGAAAATCGCTAAATTCATGTTCTTGTACGAAGGGCCCTATAGGATAAAAAAGATCGTTGGATCAACCTCTTACATCATACAACATCTCGATTCTGAAGAAGAACGAGGAATGTTTCATACGCAGGACTTAAGGCCTTACCTCCGTTAGTGAGCCTATAAAAAAAAGGAAAAATATAATAATTGGGAGGGCGCCATCTATCAGACGAAACATCAATCGTAACGACAGGTCTGCACCAGCGCCATCTAACCAAGATGAACAGAAACAAGAGGCGCGTTGAACTCAAAGATCGAGCAGAGAAAAGTCAAAACATTAACAGGGTCAAGGAAACATTGACAAAATATAAGAATTATAAATACGAGAAACAAGAAGGGCAGGAAGATAAAGCCTAAAAAAGGAATTTCTAAACCAAAAAGAGTAAAAATAGAGCCGATATTAAATACAAAAACTTAGTAACAAAAAATGGATCGTCAAGTACAGACGGAACCACTGACGAACACCAAGTATAAGGAGCAGCAGACTGGAATCCCATCGAAGAGAACGCCGATGATCAAAATGGGTGTAAGAGAAGACTTTGGCCCAAACTCAGTGGTCCAAGGACCAGAGGAAGGGAGGCACAGACGGCCAGGACCACCCGAAATAAATCCTCGGAAACGGAGGATCCTGGCCAGGATGCCGTCAACGGAGAAGAAGCCACGGGGACATTGGAACAAGAACTACAGGCCACAATTGAAGCAATAATTGCTGTCAACAGTAGCCACAAACTAAATCAGCCGAAAATCCGCTGCATAGAACAGCTGCAGAAAAGTGACACCAGTGCCCGACGTGGAGGACGGTAGGAGGTAACAGTATATATATGTTTAAAGGGTAGTTTGGGGACAATTTGAGATATACGACGTACACATTGAGAACAACTATATAGTTTGGGTTCGGACCTCAATCTATTTTCAACATAACGCATACTTTTAGGACCATAAAACGGACTGTCACACCGAATCTGTTTATATTTTTCCAATGTTACACACCCAGTGTCTGTGATGGGCTAGAAGTTTCATCAGGTTAGATTAGGTTAGAACTCTAATGCTGTGATGTCCCGAGGATTAGTGTTAAAAAAAAAATATTAGCTTGCTATTGTGAACGCCTCTAAATTTCTAAAGTTTTCAAAGTATACGAACTACAAGATTATACAGTGAGTGTAAAAAGTATTCGTACACCGAGCGTTCTTCGAAAATGAAGAGCTTTTCATGTCAATAATACAAGTTTACCGAAAAAAATGCTACAATGTATTATTCTTCAAACATTTCTTTATTTATTCACCTGCAAGAATATTCTAAAAGATTAATTACTTTGTTAGAAATAGAAAAAGAAAAACGAACTCAGAAAAACAGGCGCAGAAAGTATTCGTACAGCACTTCTACGTGTAGAAAAAATTCGAAGTTTCTAATTCGAACATTCTATGATTAAGATCATAGTATAGCTTAGGTATAGATATATATTGTATATATAGTGCGGCAGAGGGCAGATAAGGTTAATATTAATCGACGAAAATTCAAAATGGGCCGTAAGGGTAAGGAGACAGTGGAACAAGAAAAATAATAATAAAATTTAGATTTTTCAGTTAAATCATTTTTTTACGTTATTGTGATTTGCTTATACACTAATTATTTAAATGGATCATTTGCATGTTGTTGTTATCGTCGATCGTAGTATAGGCCTACTGGGGACCCGCTACGTTAAACAATGGGGACGCATCGATTACGGCATCTCTTGGGTGATGTGGAAGCCCGTAGATTATCGTTGTCCATGCCTTTACTGTAATAAACTAATAAATAAAATTAGAAAATAATTAATATTTGATTCGATTTGATTTACCTTCAGCATTGCAGCCCGTACAATTTTTAATACGTTGTATTTAGACAAAAAAGTAACGTCCAGAAGAAGAAAAAACCTCCGAGGGAGAGGGGTCTCGAACCACAGACCTCTTGACCTCGCAACCGAATGCCTTGCCAATGGACCAGCATTACTTATTTTATGTAACTCATGCATGAAAAATTCTACTTTTCGTGCCTCCGAAGTGTCGCGAAAGTGGCATTTTATAGCTAAGGATACGATAAAAATACTGCGCATGCGCAAATCGGCCCAATTTTACATTATCGCACTAGTGCTCTTTTCTCACACTAGTGGTTTCTTCTCGCGTTAGTGTTTTGTTCTCGCCGCTGGCAGACGCAGGGGCAGATCTCCTGACACTCAAGCGCCATGGAGGATGGAAGTCGGATTCGGTTGCAATGGGATACGTAGAAGATTCAATCAACAACAAGAAAAAGATCTGCACGCAAATATGCAAATCCATAGATCTGAATCGACGAAGTTCAACCGTGTCAGAGACAATTACGAAACCGCTAGACAAAAAAATGCAGGATGAAACGAAGTTGAAAACCTCGTCAGAATGCTGGAACGCTGAAACTGACGATAAAGAAAATTTTTCAGACTCTCTGAACATAACGTCAGATAGGAAAGTTTCCATCCAACTGAAGGATTGTCAAGTAACAATCAATATTG
>JASANN010000405.1:0-55287 GCA_031762395.1 Calameuta pygmaea
AAAAGGGACGAGCCAGGATATCTTACAATGAATATGGCCCCGCAGCGAATGGAGGGGGGAAAAACGATATTTGCGCTCTCTATATACAAGATTAATTACCCTGACACAGGTAGGACCGGTCGGTAACTCGTCACACGCCAATGAGATTCTATTCAGTAATGAAATTAGGATCGGAAGGTGTAATCAGCTAAGAAAGAAGATTTTTGAAATAATAAAAGTGCCTTTTAGAAATTGTGGACCAGAGCTCGAAACGCTCTATAACGCCAAGATGGCGAGTAGAGCTTTAGAACATGTGGGACTATATAAAAAAGGGTCTTATATAGATGAAGAAGGCTTTCATTTCGATGAGCCAAAAATTTACTATGATGAAAGTCATAGTGAGTTTAATTATATAAAGAATGAGCTAAAAGACCTGGATGAAGGACAGAGAAAATTATACGTAAATATGTGGTGCTATAATTCGAATAGGACGATAGTTTATGTAGGGTCTTCGCCGGGGGATGGTTGGCAAAGAGCGTATCAAAGGTTATTTTCAGAAAATGAAATAATAAGCGTTGATCCAAGACCCTTATCAGTATATGAAGGAGTCAAGGTAAAACATATATTAAGTAATGCACGGACCCGTCAAGTAGTACTCGATAAGGAATTACTTAAAGTTTTATTAACTATTATATCACCATTAAATCATAATTAAATACGGGAATGTAAAAAGTAGCGAAAACGGTATAGGAAATTTTGAAAATACAATTAAAATGATAGGCAAGTTCTAGATCATATAATAGGAAAACATGTAGTGACTTATGTACTTGGCCTCAATAATATGATTTCCATACTTTTTGCTAGAGGAATTCACAGCACTCCTGTACTTGGCGTAGTTTTTTTACACGTAACTGTTTTTTTGACAGATCACTGATTGATGTTTGTTATTTGTATTATTAAAATCATTTTGAAATTTATAAAAAAAAAAACGAAATTCCGTTTCGAACAACTTCATATAAGATCATCTGACTTAACTTTTCTCGAAGATGATTAAGCAATATAATAAACTGTGGACTAAAGCTAATAAAGGTGAATATGTTATTATTATAAACTTTGTACGACAATTTGGAAAAAATAATAAAATATCGGGCAAAAAAAGTGCGTCAACTGCACATCCGCTATAACGTACAGTTTGATGATGTTTATTCTGTCTTTACCCATGTGCGGTTGAAGAGCTGGGCTGACGTTGGCGCAACTGCGACCGCCTGAGTTGGGAAGTCGGCCCAACTATGTTCGCTAATGTCATCTGAACATCCAATTAACGCGGGATGATAACACCGGCCCAACGATACACCCAAACGTCGGGCCGCGACAAAATATAAATGTTGGCTATACGTCGACTGCGGTATCTGCCCGGCGCCGTTTGCAGCATTGGCTCTACGTTGACTGATTAAAATTCGACTCTGCCAACGTCGGTTTAGCATCGATCTTACGTCGGGATGATAATATCCGACCTTACGCCAGTATTGGCCCTACGTCCATTATCGAAGCTCGGCCACTACTGGCCGTTTTGTTATACATTGTAACGTATATTATTTACAACTGCCAAGAATGTTGAAGTAACAGTTTCCCTCATATCAGGATTTTGACAACTTAGCTCTTCGGACGGACGGTACGGTTTAAAAACAATGCTTCCTCTCACGGATCAGAGATGCTGGATAAAAGATGCTGAATGAAAGATGCTGGATACAATCTCATTAAAGCTTATTGAATTCATGAAACAAGCAGCAACATCGAAGGACTAATTATTTCCAGGGTCTTCCGATTCAGCTTACGAGTTACAGTGGCCACCTGGTGGCGCGACAGCGAACTAGTGCTCGTTCGTGCTTCTCGTATACTTGCTTAGGGACTCTTGTCACAACATAGAGAAAAAAGTTATTGCAATCAATGAATTATTTTTTCTATAATGAACACATTATATTCTAACAAGAAGTTCTTTGATATGTGATCATTATTTTATAAATCATGGCTATTCAGTTTGCACTTAAACTTTTAAAATTAAAAATCGAATTTTTTGATGAAAATGATACTTTCTTATGCGACTATATCAAGACTTTCTTTTATTCGCCATTATTTACCTCGATCGCCCGACAGCACCGACACACAGTCGAGCACCAATCGTCCACTGCTGACCTGCTGCCGATCTACGATCGAGAGTCGGTTGGACTCTGAGTCTACAGGCGGTGCCAACGACACACGAGCGACGATTAACCAGTGTTGGCTGAGCGATGGAAACCGACGTTTCCGAAGCTGCAGAGCCTAACGTCGAAACGATGACGGAACGAGAGTATGAACAACGCTGGCCCATAGTCGCGTTCTGATTGTCAGAGGCCGCTTTGACGTCACCTGACAGCCAAGCTTCGCTCGTACGTTTCGCCAACTCTGGCCCGTCGTAGAGCTCCGACCGTTGCGTACCGGCCAGGTGCCGTGATGCAGCCAATCGGCGGCCGTAGTCGGCGCGTTGGCAAACCTCACATGGGATATCTTATATTATTTAACCGTGTTGACTATTTGAAATAGCATAGATGGATAACATTTTGAAATTCAACATTACATGTAATTATTAGTACATTTTGCAAGTAAATTTGTTTAATTTCGAGCTATGGCAGCGAGAATGAGATGAGGGGCAAGGAATCTCCGAGAAGCGGGAATTCCTTCTTCTAAATTCGGCGAACCGTTGACCATAGGATTCGGCCATCTTCGGATTTGCCAAATTCAAACTCTTTCCGGCAACGGGTGATTTAGCACGTGTGCGAATTTCGAGAGCGAGAATTAGTGGTTTTCCCGTGGATTTTTCTTCATTCGGCATACTCAGAATTCGGACTCTCTCTGGTGCAGGGTGACTGTGCGGTGATAAGAAGAGCCGGGATAGTCTTCTTCAAGAAGCCCGAGCGGAGATCGGTGCGCGTTCAGGCGTTCGGTATGCTGGCCTGTGAAGATCTCCGTCAGGGAAAAAGATCGCCCGCCGAGCTTTGTAGGGTCGCGAATCGCGTCGCAAGGGAATCGCGAACTGTTGGTAGGGGGCAGGCTAGGAACGGCGGGAAAGGTTCCCCCCTTACGGAAGGCTGCGATCGCCGTTGGGGAGTTATTGTACGCGTCGGGACGGATTGTACTGACCCCGGTTTTCAAATTGGAATAAATGGACAATTTGAACTCTAAACGGCGTTGTCATTGGCGTACCCCCGAACTGTTCGTATCTCTTCGCCCCTACGTTCTCCTCTATCATTTTCAGCTAGCTGAGGCTGAGTAGCCGGGAGACCGTGAGGAAGCGGCCATAGGAGGAACGTCGGTGCGGAGAGTCCGCACCTGGCGCCAAACAATCCGATTCAGTTCGGATCTCGATTCTCTTCGAATTTCAGCACGTTGAGAACGGCCGTGAATTATTTGTAGGCGGCGCCGATGGACGGCATACGTCACAATATATTAAATTTAAATGCCTTTCATCACTTCCGGCAAATATATTTTTCTGATGACCGATGTAATAATGAATTCACGTTTATTTCACATCAATACAAATTTCATGTACCTAGAATTTCTTTAATAAAACAAAAATTCGTGATATCCCCCACAAAAACACTTTCGTGTAAAAAAAAACTCGTCAAGTACAGGATTACTGTGAATTGCTCTAACAAAAAAATATTGAAAGCACATTATAGTCCCAAATACATAAGTCATTACTATAGGAATGTTAATATTATATTTCAATTTTATGTTTTAAATACGATTTGAAAGTTCGCGCTAATATTTGACGAAGCGCCATTTGAGGCGAAACTGTAGGAAAGTGTAAGCGCTAGTAGCGAGCGAGAAACTACAGCACTAAGAGAGTCGTTGTAAATCTGTCTAATCTGAAAATTGCTTGAGATGCCGCTCATTCTCGACAAATTTTATGTACATCATTTAATTAACAAACATTTTAAATTTTAACTTGGCATAAATTAAGTTTTTCATTCGAAAGTTTTTCCACACTATAAATCTGCTTATTATATGATCTAGCAAATGATTCCACATTGAGTATTACTTGATGGGTCCATGACTTACTTAAAACAAGTGAGCCTTTAGTATGCTTTCTGAAATTCACTGACAGATGGTGAGAATGTTCTCATGTCTTTCTTATATGCATCTAGACGTAACTATATATAATAGCGTTTACAATATTAGGAATAAATACGTTAGTTCGCTAGAAGTAGATAGTATCACGCTTTCAGTACCGGCCGGCCAAGTAATACTCGATATCGGATCACCTAACTCGTTATTAATGATTAATTGACTATTAAATCATAATTAGATATAAGTAGCAATAATAACACAAAGGGTAATGAAGACGTTATACACATTTTTTGAAACACACGATGAATTACTGCTGGATCATGTAATAAGTAGATTTGTAGTGGATTGTTCACTTGGCCTTATAATGTGATTTCAATATTTTTTGTTAGGGGAATTCACAGTAATCCTATGCATTTGGCGAGTTTGTTTTACATGAAAGTATTTTTGTGGGGGTAAACATTTTCCTTAGCAATACTATTAGAAGATAGTCACATTTACAGATTACTATTACTGATGGACGCACTTCAACCCGAAACATCTTTCTCTTGGTACAGTCGATTATGTTTTTGGAAATGAACTAAAGAATAAGAAAATTGAATAATTAAAGACGAAAATGACAGCGTATCTTGTCGGAAAGGCAAATTGTGCTGCCCACAAGCAGAAAAAAATATTAAAATAAGTAAATACTGAAGAAGTTATGAATATTAAAGATTCTGGTACAAACTATACTTCATAGATATTTTTCTTTTTGTGAGTAACGTTTTCATGCCCATTATCTGAAGATATGAGTAGACGTACTGGCGTTACCCAGTACCGAATTGAAGTGCCTTCGATTATGGTATCCAAATATGAGTACATTTATTTTACCTCCTTAAGACGATCCTATTAAAAGCTGAAGTGGGTATAAATACATTACCTCTCTTCAAGTTATATTTATTTAGATTCCTATTCACTGTGCTGCATTCTGTACTTTGTGTTTACATTCAATCACATGCTTTCCTCGAATCAAGTGAGTCTTTGAAAATTTTCTTAATAAAGGAGGAAGAATTTTTGAATTTGTATATTACGGATTAGTCATTTCATATCTTTTCAATCCGATGTTTTAAGAGTAATTTAATTTTAAGATTATGATTTTCAGCACTTCATAGGTTTTTTATTGTGAAATAGTTAGGGCAGAAATAGGCATTTGCTTCTGGGTATCGTATCGGTTATATGAAACATATATTTTGTATTATATGTATATTAAGTAGAATAGAGATATCTATGATGAAAGTTTCACGAATTTTCAATTCCACAGCAATTTTGTATACGTAGTACAGGAGGACAAATTTGACTTTCTGTTCGTGGTGTAGAGAAAGATTAAGATCATTAAAGGCTGGCCATGGTACATTGCCGTGACACAAACATGAATAAAAAATGGCATGGGTGTTAATTAATGTGATTACAAAGTTACTTTTTGCATAAGCGCGGTGAATACTGAGCGGAAGAACGTGTAGCGAGGTAGAGTTTGCGATTCCTCACTTGCAATAGTTACAGTCTTATTCAGAGATAAAGGAAGCCAAGAGGATCGTGACTGATCATGAAAAAAACTCATGAGTTTTATGCGAGTTCCATGTTCCACCATCTTACCATGAAATTCTTCACAATTGAGATATTCCTTTTAAGATGCAGAATTTAGACTCATATAAATATCATTTAGTATAGTCAAATTATACGAGTTCAATCTTAACACCTTCCAAAGATTGATAAATAATTGAATATAACAAATAGAATGAGACGTAGATGAGAAATTGAGCAAACGGATAGAGAAAATACGAGAAAGGGTACAAGAAAAATACAAGAGAAGACGTGTGTTCTGAAAGCAGTTTAAGTTGAATTAGACAGGATTATCAAAACAAATCCAACTAACCGACCTTAAATTTTTTTATACTCTTGGCAAATACATAAGGAGTAGAGTATGGAATCCATACACGAAGCTTAATGGAATTTGTTTCTATCATAATGGCATCGGCGTTTAACATCAAAACATCCGGATTACTTGAAACCTTAGTATCAAAGCAGCATATACATACATTATCTTTTGAATATTGTTTCAATCATTGAAACCAAAATACCATTATTTAGTACATTATATACGAATAGCGAAAAAAGTAGGTCCAGAGAGGTAGGCTTCCTGTATGCGTTTTGAAGCAAAACACAAACAACTAAAGCATAATACTAAGATAGTTACTACACGTATCAATCCATCGTAAACTCTAATTATGAAAAATCAGCTACAATTATTATGTTACAGGTTTCTGCGTAATTTTCATGGACACCTTAGGCCGATATAACACCAAAAGTTTCATGCAATTCATTTTTCTTTGATTACGATGATTCATTTATCATGGATTAAACCTTTGATCTTTAATGTATGTACCACGTATGGAGTCAATGATCAGCAGCAAAACTAAATATCTTTTTACTGATCAAGTAAGTGTGGAAATAAATTGTTTTCAATATCCTCTACGGCAATCCGCTTTTCAGTGTAGATCGACAATAATGAATTCCGAATGAAAGGCGGCCGTTTGTTTGTGCTATATTATCGCAAGCCTCTGTGTGCAAGGTATCAAAGCGACAAGTTTTTGGTATTTCTTTAAATAATTATTATTAGCGACAATATACGTGCCCTCATGCGGTCTCAAGGAGTTTTAAAAATAGATAATAAATATTATAAAAAATTGTATTCAACCGAATGAACAAAGTTTCGAAAAATTTTATTGCAATATTTTAGATCTTATATTAAGTGTAATGATCACTGATCGATATATAGAAGAAAATTAACAGAAATTTTTCAAATCCATATTTTACTTAGAAAAGTTAAATTCGTAAATGTTGACTCGTAGACCTTTAATGTGCTTTGTGACACGTACACAATGATAGAATATTATACTTCTGATTTTCCTTGGTCAAGGGTAGCATTTAATACAAATTGCATTCTCGATCTGGTAGCTTGAATGTTCGTTCATTCGCTTCTCGGCTCGTACTGTTATCCAATTATCCCTGAGAGCTAAAACGAATATAGCTCTTCGTAAACTAGTTGTAATTATAACAGGATTCACGCAATCCCTTATGAATGTGAGATGGACGCCTAGTGCCAGTTAAGTGTTAACGTCTTAGAAAGGTAATTCCCGGAATGTTACAGTTTCGCTATAGTACCCAGTTATGTAGGAAACTATTCCCGTAAGCATCAGTTTACAACTTGACTAAGTAGATATACATAACTTACGAACGTGTGTATACATTTTCGAGGTCACGCGAAATTTATTAGGTGTGTGCATAAATTTTGAGGGATTTCTAGCAGATGGCGTAACATATACTCTATCGCATAAGGCTATTTTGAAACTATATTTATAAGAAAGCTGCGTTTTACGACGTTACTTTTCAGTATGCATGATTTGGTCAAAGTGTAAAGAAAGAATATTTTTTGAGCTTTGAAAATGTCGAATTACGTGCCAACAAAACTGCATGTGCGGGAAATTTTACTTTTCTTCTTCAATTCAAAGAAAAGTGCTGCAGAAAGTCATCGTCTGATCTCCGAAACTTACGGTGAATGTGTTCCATCGATTAAAACATGTGAGTACTGGGTTCGACACTTCAAAAATGGTGATTTCGACGTGGAAGACAAAGAACGGCCAGGTGGGCAAAAAAAGTTTGAAAATGCCGATTTGCAGTCATTACTCGATGAAAATCCATGTCAAACGCAAAAAGTACTTGCAATAGAGTTGGATGTCGATCGAGCAACTATTTCTAGACATTTACGAACTATGGGAAACATTCGAAAGCTAGGAAGATGGGTACCACATCTACTGTGCAAACATTAGCAAAAAAGAGATAGAAGACCTCGGTTGGGATCGGCTCCATTAACCTGCATATTCTCCAGATCTTACTCCTTCTGATTATCATTTATTCCGATCCATGCAAATAGACCTGGCGAATGTACGCTTCCGAAACGCCGAAGAAGCGCGAAATTGGGTCGATGCCTGGATAGTTGGAAAAGGCGAGGAATTCTTTCGACGCGGAATCCACAAACTACCAGAAAAATGGCGCGAAGTTATAGCTAACGGTGGCGAATACATTGGTTAATGTACTCATTCATTTTATCATTGAAATACATGTTTTTTTTTAAAAGAAAAATCCCTCAAAATTCATGCACACACCTAATACATAATAACAACTATGTTGCCACGGAAGTAATTTCTTATACTAATTAGCGATACGAATTACTTCAAATACAAGAGACAGTAAATAATTATTATATATAAAACAAATCAAGAGACTCGGTCGAGTCTCGCGCCAAGTACAGGCAACCGGCTGTACAGGGCACAGCTCGCAGAGACTCTTTACTTGAGTCAACTCTTATACCTTTGTTTGGAACGAAATATCTTATGAGCCGCTATATATGAGAAAAAGTTATTGATACATTCACTCTATATATATGTATATTCCTCCGTGCGAGGAATTCCAAAGTATTTACTATGAACGTACTAATAATATTCTAATACTATATGTTGAAAATTGACACTGGTTTTGTATCAAATTTATATTAAGTAATGCACGGAACCGCCAAGTAGTACTCGATAAGGAATCACCTAAAGTTTTATTAATTATTAAATCACCATTAAATCATAATTAAATACGGGAAGCAGCAGTAATGTAAAAGAGTAGCGAAAACGTTATAGGAAATTTTGAAAATACAATTAAAATGATGGGCCAGTGCTAGATCATATAATAGGAAAACATGTAGTGACTTATTGTATTTCGCCTCAATAATATGATTTCCATACTTTTTGCTAGAGGAATTCACAGCACTCCTGTACTTGGCGTAGATTTTTACACGGAAGTGTTTTTTGGCAGATAGAAAATAATTAAATCAAAGAGCAAAGAAAGTGAGTCCGAATATTCATAAGTACCTACAATTAAGAGAAGGTTGAGAGTATAAATGAGGTAAACGGCTTCAAAATTTGAATTAATGTGGAGGTCCCTAGTACTTATCGTATAAAATCTCGCTAGTACTGAGAAGGGTCGTTGACCTTTGTGGAAAAGGCCTGAGCCAGGAATTTCAACGAAAATCTATCCACTTTTGCGTGACGGCTATGAACTACTAAATAAATATTAATAGAGGCATCAAGAAGAAGAATAGTCATTTCACTAATGCTTGTAATGCGAGACTCACATGTACGTCTAACGACTTAATGACGTGTGCTCAGAGGAACATAGCGCGAGACTTCGTTAGTCTCATTGCTTGAAATAATAAACAACTAGTTAGGAAGCAGACCAAGCTGGATGCTAAACCTGCTACGTCCATCATAATATACGGTTAATGAGCACCCCCCCCCCCCACCCCCCACCCCCGTAATTGCATCGTCGTTTGATCCAACCAGTGCATCCCACTGGACTGTGCTAGAAACTCAATGACTTATACGACTTTAATTATCGAAACTATGTATGTGATCTTCGTAAGGAATGTATTTTCATAGAGCGAAAAACGAATCACCACGTTAAAAATGTATACTCACATTTATACATTCTCCGTAAGATAAGCACCATTTTAGGGACAAACATAATCGCCATTCTAATAATGTACTCAGTACGTACGTGCTCCTTTATTAAATTTATCATAAATGATAACTAAAATTGTATAACCTGTTGCTTCCCTATAGCTAATTTGCTGAACAAAGAATAGCCATTTCAGTGTCCATAGTTAAGGCTTATAATGGGTGTTCGGCTCGCTCGGTTATAATTAATTTATCCATAGGGTCGCCAGACAGCACCGAAAGGCTATGAATTTCTGAAAAATTAGGAACTTTGATCGGGACTTGAGCCCAATACCTCGAGACTGCCAGGTCTCAGGTATTAAAATTGAAAAAAAAAACTTTTAAACTATAACTTCCATATGATTTACCAAATACTTTCACGTTACAATTATTGAAAATGAAGAAGTAATATGACTTTAAATCGTTTCTTAATTCAGATTTCATCATTTCGTGTACAAGCGTACAGGAAAGAATGCCGAAAACCAGCCTCGATTCGAGAATTGAAAATTTGAGAATACAAAGAATGAGAGAAGCTGAGGCAGAGAGGGAGAGGAAATTTTGAGACTCGATTATTATTAATTCCATAGTATTCTATTGGAATATGTAAAGAGAAGTAAAAATCGAAGATGACGCGGACCAAAATGAAAAAGAAGACGAGACACAATAGAGAAGGGTACAAGAGACAACATTCCTCTTCCTTTTCGTCCTATTCGAGCGGGAGAGAACTGAAGTAGGAGCCATAACCGAGACGTGCTACTGTTTTAGTGTTCTTTAGATAAGCGGCTGATGAAACGTTCGTTTTTCTATCTTAATTGATGTCAGCCGAGTTATGTTCGGACACTATAAAAAGGTCCATCTTTGCGATCCTGACTCTCTGATCTATATCCACATGAGAACTTCTCGCGTTCTAGTTTATTGTTTACTTAACTGCGTATCTCTACCCCTATAAAAGAAATATGGTTCACGATGAATTCACGAGATATCCCTCAATGCGAACGTTTATCTCATTAGACAATGCTCAACTTTTATGTGAACTGTCAGATGATCGTTTGATGAACAATTCTATATAAGGCAGAATGAATAATTTATTATTTCCAATAAACGGTACATATACACGTGTAATTAGTGAGGACCTAACAGTTCCACAATTTTATTATAGCCCCTCATTGATATGCGCTACATTGTAACACGTGCTATGGTAGGCAGAAAAAAAGCCTTTAAATTTAATATTTATTCAAATTTACAGTCAGAAATCTCATTAGCTTCTAGTAAGTAAATATAAATGTATGAAAGACTCATTACAAATGAATATGTATAATAGCACAATAACATAACAAAATCGGACTTAATTTCCAAGCCCGTAACTTAATTTGCATTCAGATTTATAAACTTAATTTAAAAATTTCTAGATTCATAAGTTTGTTCGCGAATATCGTTTCTTTTTAATATACAAAGTATTGGTATACAATGAGAACTTGTGAACAGGTTATAAGTATGCTCAACAACTATTATTAATAAGTCAAGTAATGCAAAATATAATTTATTAATAATGATAATTCAAAGTTATTAACGATTCTCTCTGGTTTCGCGTTTACAGCGTTTAAATTTCTTTTTGGACTTTTTCAATGCCTACTTTAGTGTCAAATATGAAATCATCCCTCACAAAAACACGTTCGTGTAAGAAAATCCGCCAAGTACAGGATTGCTGTCAATTTTTAACCTTAAAAAGAATATTTAAATCATATTATAATGCAAAGTACACAAATCGCCATATGTTTGCGTATTATATAATCTAGCACTAGCTCATTATTGTAACTGTATTTACACAATTTTCTATAACGTCTTCGCTAGTCTTTTGTACTATTACTGCTTCTTAGATTTAATTACGATTTAACTCATTTGCATCATAAGCGCATATATGTGCGCATTTTGCCTGGCAACTATCACCAAAGCACATATGTGTGCGCATTTCACTTGGGCACTTATCACAAAAGCGCATATTATACCCGTGCACATTGGGCGCGCAGTCAATGAAAAGTGGTGATAAAAAAATTTTGCTGATAAGAACGAATTTTCCACTTTTCTGTGTGATGCAAATGGGTTAATGGTTCTTTAATAATTAATAAAACGTCGGGAGATTCCTTATCGAGTACTACTTGGCGGGTTCGTGTTCAAAATCTCACAATACTCGCTTTGAAGATTGCCATAATGAACACAAATTTATTTTAAGTAAAGCGTTTGAAATAATGGAAACGGCTAGATAAGATAAGATAAATATCATCAAATGATTCATTATAGCATATATGCACATGGCGCACTCTTTCTACATCGGCGATGTTTCTGCTCAATATTTCACTACTTTCTGCAAACTGTCGTAAAAAATTATTGATAATCACATATATATATATATATACCTTAACTACCATCAATTTACAGCATATTATGGTCCTTCATTATTTATGAGAAATTAGACACATTTCAAGTCTCAAGAACGATTAGTGTTTTTCTTGATACTTTTAGTTTGAAAAAAAAATTAGCGGGCACCAATCATAACATTGACAACTGAGCGGCCAATTTTATATGGAAAATTTTTCAAAGATTTACACGGCACAGTATTATAAAATTTATTCGCTTGCAAAACTACATGCGAAGAACAACCGAGCAAAACATCGAGACATCCTGAAATTCCACGTCCGATACCTAGACATAAGACACTATGGAAAGGAACGCCTGGACACCTTGGAATTCCAATGACGTCGCATAAAATACGAGGAACTACGTAAACGCACACACGCGCGCGGTTACAAATATCGGTTATATTTTTCGTGCGAGCTAAAGGGCTTATAATTTTTTTACTGCTGTGAAGGCAGCTTTATCTTACCTAAAAATTTGATGTAAGCAGTACCTCAACGGATAAAATATTTTTAAATGTGTTTTTTATTGGTAAATCATCAGGGTCATCCATCGTGCAAAAAAAAAGTACAGGAACGTGCGGAGATGACGACGACGGCATTGAAATAAAATTATGTCGCTCGCTCTCTCGATATGCTCTCATCACATGGAAAAATCTTATTGATCTTGGTGGGAATCAGCTCAGAACTTTCAATTCCTATAATGAATCTTTCAGTGACATTTATATATAATATATTTAGCTATTTGCAAAATATTTGATTCGAGGCAGAGGTACAAGAACTGCTTCGAGTAAAGAATATTGGTTGGCCACTGCCTGTACAGCCGGTTTTGCCCGTACTTGGCGCGAGACTCAACCGAGTCTCTTAACTCAATGTCATATCATTCGTCAAGATTTATATTATATGTGCAGTAGCAGTTCTCAGATGAGTTAAGAATGGCTGTCTTCTTTTTAAGCAGCAATGTGCACTATTTTCATTTGAATACAAATACGTGCATATCTTTGGAATCAAATAATATGTTAACAGGCACCTTTTTATTTAAGGATTTTTTTCGTGAATAAAATTTCTTCGTATATGCGGTTGAAGAAATATTAGGACGTTCTTGTATACTTTCTAATGCCCGTTCCTCTAAAGGTGACTTAGGAAGAAGTTAGATGAAAACAGTGCCAGGCAGTAATCGTGAGAGACTAGCGCCGTCAGTTTGCCAATTGTGCGAGCGTCATTTGGTGTTCGTGTATCGCCTAGAGTTACTGTATCGAACTGTTTAAAAAGTGAAAATATATTGAATTGTAATATTCAATAATATTTGTACCGGTGGTTTTCGCCTACGGCGTGTATTATATCTGCTGAGAAAAACGATTGACCAATGTTCAAGAAAAAAAAGACACCGTTAAATATCCCGAGTGGAAATTTTATATTGGCCCTAACCGGGTACAAGCTAGTTTTCCCTACTTCTGCCCAAGCGCTAACCAGGATAACTATCCAGAGCTCAACGAGAAACGTAACGCATTCCCTATCTAGCCACTAGTTATACCAAACTATCTAGATCATAAGCAGTTTTCCAAATCAGTTCCTTGTACCCATATGAACTGTAATGGCGATATTTCCAGAGAAATCGCGTTTTCAAGTAAATGGACACCCAGTAGAAAAGAAAAGAAAAAGAGAGAGATAAATCTACTACATTTTTGGGCGCCAGGTACAGAGAAAATTGTACCGCTTAACTGTTTGCAATTTATTTTTATACGATACGATAACGACACGATAATGACTCACGCAACTGTGTGCCAGGGAGACGATTCCACGAGGCGTGGACTGAACCATTAGATGCAAAATCGAAAGAAAAGAAAGAAGAAAGTGGGAAACCGATCCTCCGTTTGTCACCGGATTAGCTATCCTCGAACTCGTAGCGATCAGGAAAGCGCAGGATGACGCGTAAGAGTATGTCGAACAGAAAAGATCGATTGATCTCGTGAATTGAAAAATAACCAGCATATTCTTGAGCGTCACTCACCGTTGTCCAGTAGCTAACATACTCTCCTGGGTTGTAGCTCCTTGAAAAAATTACGGTACGATAAACGATACAAAAGGAAATCGTACCTGAGCTATAGACCACGCCATAAGTGACGCTAAAAATTTTCACAATTGGAAAACTTCCCGAGAGCGCATCGTAATGCCACCCATGGTCCAATCAAGCTGGCTGTTACATAGGCTACGCTATTGAACTCGCGGTATTCAATTCTTTCGATGATCCCGATGAAATAGATCCTGGCATCTTTTTACTTTGGGGTGACTGCAGTGCTGTTTATCGATATTCCGCTCCGTGCCGCCTCTGCAACCCCATCACCTCTCCTGAACAGCGCTCCGCCAGGCTCGTAGTTGGCTCTTTCGGGCCCCGCTCAAGAGAAATTTTGTCGAATCCTCTTGGATCCGCGTAATGGACTCAAAAAGAAAAGAGACCTTTCCCGCGGGGAAAAAAAATATAAGTTCTTAAAATAAAATCAGTCCAACGCCACGTGAAACGTTCTATAATCCATCAGGCCCCAAGATGTAGCCGAATTCGCCTACTTTATGACGTACTTACATCAAGATGCCACGTCAAAGAACATGTACGTTAGACACGGAAAATTGATATTAATTAAATAAAAGCATGAAATATGTAATTCACATAATGGAAAAAATTGATTAAAACATTTTGAAAAATAGGTGTATACGTTTACTGTCTACGCTGCCGTGATCGGGATTTGAACCTGCGATTGTTGGGATGCTCTAAATAAGGAGAAATGTGACACCTCTATCCACTTGGTCATCGGCCCAATTTGTAAATGTTGCTTAAATTATACCTCTGAAATATTCACATCAGAATTCCACTGAAAATATAATTCTTATATTGTTTATAAATTTTGGTTAAACGTTACAAACAAAACTGTTAACATTAAGAAAAAAAAATCTTAATTTTTCAATAAGTATACCAAAGGTTACATTAAAATGTTTTATATCATATCAAAAAAATGTATGCCTGATGGTTGACTTGTACCATTAGACCATGCATTTCACAAGCACAAGCCGAAACGTTATATCTGTGCATTGTCAGAGTATTTACCAATTTTGCACACACATTGGACAGGATCGAATTTTTTACTGTCCATTACATTCGCAGCAAATAAACACACAAATTCTGTGTTGGACATTGATGATGAGGTTTAATAAAAAATTGTCACTATAACAAGGAATTGTCTGAACCGAACTCAGGTTATTGACCCTTGGTGTACTAACGAGCGCCTAGGCTGGGCCCCGATAGATTTTCGATGGTAACAAAAGAGCCGATCACGATGTACCCGTGCAGAATTTTAGTTAGAGCTTGGCCCATTCTAGTTTCCCCCAATACTATTGGGGGCCCAGTAGGAAAATCTAAGCATAGCCCTACTACGCTGGTCACGCTTCAATCTACGGGGCCTTTCTAGATTTCCTTGTTGAGGGCTACAAACGTTTCCAAATTAAGCCCCTACTAAATCGATCAATAAAATTCATAAAAAATATTACCTTACGTTTATTCAATCGATTTTCTGTTGCACTTTCAATGGGCTATTCGAAACTTATTCCTTAAGATTGATACATATTGATCATCGAAAATATATGTGAACTTTTTGTCACTGGTGGGGATTCGAAGCATGTAGATTAACATCAGCTATTCACATCCTAGAAAATTTATTGCTTGATTTGGTATTTGAAGTTTAAAAGAGAGTAAATACGTTATGACTGTATATATTTGTCGGAGAGGGCTGGGTGCTCGGCGGGCATTATTGTTAATATTATTGTTACTGTTAAGTTAGGTTAAGAGTTTGTATTTTTGATGACACTGGGTCTTGATAAACAGAAAACGAAGCCGGGATCGTGAGATGCATTGGATGTGGAGTTCGAGGAAGAGAAGGGACGTAGAATAGTGTTCGGTGGCAATCGAGAAAGAGAGGATCCAGTGTAGTTTCAGTGCAATTTGCGTTCCATCCAGTTGATAATAAAGAAATGGGTGCAATCTGAATCCCCTGAACCTGACGGCCTCGACTTCGACATCAGAAGTGGGATCGGGTCCGCCGCCGGGAGCTTCACAGGATCAATGCTATCGACTCTTGGAACTTCAAAACCGCAATTTGATGGAACTGATACGGAGAATGGAAACGTCACGACCTACCAAAGACAGCACGTCACTGCCAAAGTTCAACCCGAAAGGTTCGGGTGTCGATCCACTTGCTTGGTGCTTAGTCGACATGTGTATGTTCGAAAGTCCCTTGCAGGGCAGTGCGCTCGTAATCGTGTTAAGTAAAGCTCTGGGTGGAAGTCCCTCGCAGTGGTTGTCCCAGGTGGTTTTCCCAGGGATCACTTGGTCGCAATTTAATGACCTCTTCGTGGCACATTTCGGTGGTCTTGAAACCCCCGCAGTCACGTTGATAAACACGAACAATGACTGCCCAAAAGAAGGAGAATGTCTCTCGGCTTATGGCAGTCGTCTCATGACATCCTTGACATGAAGATGGAAAACGACGAGCATTGAGGAGGTGACGGTGTCCGTTGCGATGGCTCACGATGCTCAGTTTGACAACAGACTACAACTATTGGCGTTTACTACCGATATAGAAACCAGAATTCAGCGTTAAAATGAACTTCCGTGACTTGCTTAAAGTGTGGGATTATTGGACATATCGCTTCGAGGGGCCTTTCGACCAGCAGTGACAACGGACGCGCGAGCAACGAGAAGCGAGTGGACTTGTGTGAGGTCGCGGCGCCTTCGGGTCCGCTGACTCAATCGGGTGAGTCGTTTTCATTCTGTCTCGATTCCTGAGCGGAATGTTCTCTTGTAAAGGAGACCGTGCTTGCGAAATTCGCGGACAGAAGAATTGATAAGTTGTTTTGAGTAAACAGTTAATAAATAACAACTGAAAAATATACTTCAAGATACTGTTAACATGATATATTGTACTTTTTGTATGAATACAACGTACCATAATTGGTCATCGATAAATGTTTAACAAATGATAATTAATAATGATTTAATAACTATTAATGTATTATATATTGAGAAGTGAAGAAGACAAGTGTCGACTCTTATTGACTTCTTCATTTCTCAGTTAACAATTTTACAATAGGGACAAAATTTCTTAAGTGTACCTACCTAAAAAGACGATGTCGTCTGATCAGGCTCAAATTTAGGCTAATTGCAGTTCTATCTCATGGTACTTAATAGATAAAGAATTAATTCATTTTGAAAAATATTCACTGAAGTAGGAGGGATGCATTTTTAGAATTTTGATAGAAAGTCTTATGGTCAAACATCTGTAACTTTTTTCCTCTTGCATGAAACAATATTTTACCCAGAATTTTTTTGGTATATTTTTTCACGATCTTTGAGCTGGTTGCAACGATTTTTTGAAAAAATGAAAATTTTACCCCAATTTCTTAACATCAACAATTAATTATATATGTATGTTCTAAAATTTCGACAGTTTTGACGTTTTTTTAAATAGTCTAGAAAACAAGATGAGAGTTTTTCTCATAAGACTTTCAATTTTCAGAGTGGCAATTTGATTTGCCTTCGAGTAATCAAACATCGAGTAACCGAAACTGCGACGATGCAGAGGCGCGCAATCTTCTGCCCGCGGCGTTGAACTTTAGAGCAGAGCGTTTGCGAATCTCTTTCATGATTTCTTTTATTCACATTTTGAAAACATATTGTATTTACCACAATATATTGGAAGACGTCGTATTTCTCACAATATGAGAACTTCTTCAGCTGAACTTTTCCATCTTCAGTAGGAATGAAATCGTGGTATTTAACATATCTCGTATTGTTACTACTAGATGGACACCATTCTCATAAGAGAAAATATTCTTATAAAAAATGAAGGCCAGTGTATGATTTCTGTATGTTACTAACGGATTTATACTAAATATTTTATGTGATTTTCTTTTTCAATTTGAAAAAATACATTTTTCACAATGTCCTTTAAAAAAATGGTAAAATATTGGAATCATAGGTGCATCAATCCTTTTCAAAAGAATAGGCATAAAGAAACTAGCCTCCGTGGTGTTTCCGACGATTTGCGTTCGAAATTTCCTATTGTGCCAGAAGGATCACGAATTTGTATCTCATATACATCTAAACTCATTAACTCCTCAGCAATATCGTTTTCGAACTCGGGCAATATTGCAGAGCTTTTTAGTAAAGAACATTTAGATACTGAGGCTGTTAATACAGATTATAAAGTTATTTCTAACGATAGTGAAGAGAAGGTAGATGAAAATGAAAGTGATCTAGATTTTTCAATATTTTCAGAAGTTCAAAACACCAAGATGCAGTGTGACAACAAATATCATAAATCGGGTGTTGAAGTACTTAATCAAATTATAGAAAAATTCAAAGCCTCTGAAAATAATCATGAGAAATTTCAACTCTTTTCACTTGCACCAAAATTTTGGGTTTTTACCCGTGCAGAAATTAAGTCGGGCAGCCACAATTAAATAAAGGGCCTTGTTAGGCATAAGTGTGGCATCCATAGTATGGATTCGACACTGGTACCCTACTAGGCTGAACAATTGCGTCCACAACAAATTATATCACGAGAAATGGAACATTAGGGCCAGACTGGGCGTAATCGTGGAACCTCAACGGGGTCTACCTTGTTGTGTCACGTTATTGACTGATATATCAGGACCATATAGTATGACTTTATCATACGCTGCCTCATTATCCACTTGTTTATTTCTATTATCTATTACGTACATGTATACTCGTTATTCTCGATTCGGCTGTCTGCTGTTTTTTTACGCATTGAGACTCTTTGTTTTACTTCTGTTCATTATCTCTCTGTAAACTATGTAAACTATGTTCTATGTTCTCGGTTGTTGACAGCTTGTTGTTCTTTTTCATAGTTCATATTCTAAACTAAATAAATGAAAGAAATGATATTCTTTATGTTATAAGTATGCAATAATAGAGTTCCTACGTTCAAATATGTTTTTGTTAATACTGCAATGTACCTGCGATGTAAAAAAATTAACTTTCAATTATATCAAAACTACAACTATGTATTATTGATCCCCTGTCAAATTAATATATATTATTAAATATATTATACAAATATAATAGGGGTTTAATCAGGGCCTCTCAACGGCCCCTCTAGATAACCAGGGCGTAGTTAAGGAAACGTTGATATGGCCTCATATGTAGATTTATAAAGGCCCCGGTCTTTCAAGAGTGACCAGCCTAGTAAGGCAATCATTAGATTTCCCGGTTAGGGCCCGAAATTAATTGGGGCAAAATAGCAAGGGCCTTGTTGGAGCGCTAATTAAATTTCTGCACGGGTATGAACGCGATGATATTGATCGAATGATGCCAGGGTTTTTTGTCCGTAAAAAATAATTATGGAAGTCATTCACATGTTTAGAAAAGGCTACTGCTATGTAATCTTAATGAGTTATACGCACAATTTAAATTAGAACACGAAGACCTGAAGATGAGTTTTTCCAAATTCACAAAACTCAGACCTTGTCATTGTATTTCACCAGGAAGCAGTAGTACTCATAATGTATGTCTTTGCGTGCATCACGAGAATGTTAAGTTAATGCTAAATGAGATGAATATTCAGAATTTAACTAAGGATACTAATATGATTTTAAACAATCATCACAACTGTCTTGATGCTGATGTATGGCCCGAATCTTCAAGTTCCTGCCATTCAGGAGAATGTGAAAACTGTCCAGGTACTGGAAACTTGAAAGATTGCTTGCTTATAAATTATTTGAAAATTCATTTTTGCCCAAAGAAAATCTACTATTTCACGGATGGTGCAGGACAACATTTCAAGAACAAAAGTAGCTTTGCTAATCTTCTAGCACATAACGAAGATTTGGTATCTTAGCAGAATGGCACTTCCATGGTACGTCTCATGGTTAGCAAATATTAGTAGACAAGCAGCACGTTCTAGCTTACAATGTTCTCCAAAAGTAGCTGCAAGTAACTGCAAAGAAACCAAAATTTTCTTCAGTAGCAAAGAAAGTCATGCCTCAGTCGCCAAATTTCTGAAAGTCAGATTAGAGAATGCAGTGACACCCGAGCAGAAATTTAGTTAGGCTGCCTGATGTCGTATCAAGTCCGGATCAGATATCGGTATGGCATGTCTGATCAGGATAGCCGGATGAAGCCCAGATCCTGGCCTGATCATGCATCAGTACAACATTTGTAAATGTGGTCAACCTGAAATAGTTCACATCACGCCGGTATCAGGCACCGGTAAGGAATTCCTTGTCAGGCTGACCAGGTTAGGCCCTGAACCGGTCCGGATCGTACATTAGAATATCTAAATGTGGTTAGTCTGAAGTGCTCCACATCAGAACGGGATCAGGTCACCAGTGTGACATGCCTGGCATTATTGTTTTACAAATGCAAGAAGCTATCGGATCGGTCATTAATAACGCTAAAGATTGGGATGGCCACCGCCAAAGCAGAGTCAAAAAATGAAGTTAAATAACGTTAGTCGCTTTAAAGCTCTCTATGATCTCATATCTGATACATTATCATCTATTTTACATTTTATGTGTAATATTATATTAACGATCTCATCTTTTATGCCAATAAAGTTGCGATAATTAAGCTGGCGTATTCGTTTTATATTATATTGTATATGAGACCTTCCAGGTCTATCAGGCAACCGGATATAATACCAATTAGGGCACGATCAGGACCACATATGTTCCCTAATGTGAGCCCGATCAGTAGCCTGATCAGGGGCGGATCAGAAATTCCTTTACATGCCACATCAGGGCCGAAAGAGCGGCATTATCCGGGCCAGATTATCAGTTAGGGGCAGTATGATACGGTCCGGATCCCGGCCAGAATAAATTTCTGCTTGAGCAATTCCAGGTACATTACAAGGCCACGCTTTCATTCCTATTAAAGATGGAAAATTGCAGCTGAAAAAGTTTTCATCTTGGAAAAAATATGACATGTTCCCAAAATGTGAGAAAACGAAAACACGAAAGAAACCCGCAAACGCTCTGATCTAAAATTCAACAGCGTGAGCGCATTAGCAGATAATCGCACGCCTTTGCTTCGTTGCAGTTTCGGTTGCTTACGCGGAGACAAATCAAATTGCCACTCTGAAAATTGGAAGTCTTATAGGAAAAACTCTCATCTTTTTTTCTAGACTATTTAAAAAAAAACGTCAAAACTGTCGAAATTTTAGAAAATACATAATTTATTTTTGACGTTAAGAAATGGGGGTTATATATATTTTTTTTTTCAAAAAATTGTTACAACCAGCTCAAAGATCGTGAAAAAATCTACGGAAAACGTTCTGAGTAAAATGTTGTTTCATACAAGAGAAAAAAAAGTTATAAATGTTTGACGATAAGGCTTTCTATAAAAATTCTATAAATTTCACTCCTCCTACTTCAGTGAATATTTTTCAAAATAAATTAATTTTTTTCTATTAAGTACCATCTGGTAGAACTACAATTAGCCTAAGTTTGAGCCTGATCGGACATCACTGTTTTTTGAGGTGGTTACACTTTAGAAATTATGCCCCAATAGTGGATCGTCTAAACAAAATACACTATACATTAACCATTATAAATATCATCGTATTATTTCAGGGGTCAACAGTTCGCAGGTTGATCAAGCGAATTTTCGAGGAAAATAAGTGAATAGATTTTAACATTTTAGTTGAAAATTAGATAATTTTTAAAGAAATAGACCATTGTTAATAGATAGATGATAGATACAGGGGCCAGCAGGTGTGTGCCTCTCCAGATCTATCAGAAATCTTCTAAATAAGAACAAGGTTGATTTTTAATATTCAAGTCTGCGATTCTTTAGGGAACCTTCTTAAAAGTCTCGTCTCCATCATATTCAACGGTTATACAGTTAGTTTCCGAGTTTAAGAATGGTCGTACGAGGACTTCTGACTAACCACGTTCAGGACGCACCGTTGAAATCACAACTCCCGAAATGATTGAAAAAATTCATAGAATGGTGGTAGAGGACTGCAGATTAAATGCGACGGAGATAGCTGAGATTACTAGGATGCCATCTAAACGTGTACGCAATATTTTACAAGAACATTTGAGCATGAAGAAGCTCTGTGCTAAGTAGGTGCCGCGTTTGCCAACGGTCGATCAAAAGTTCGAATTGTTCCCCCAAGCACCATATTCACCAGATTTATCCTCCAGCGACTATCATTTGTTTCCTAACCTTAAAAAATGGCTCGGAGGTAAAAAATGTGACAGCAACGAGGAAGTCATCGATGCTGTAAATGAGTATTTTGAGGGACTTATTGAATCCAACTATAAAAATGGTATCATTGCATTAGAGCATCGTTAAGAAAAATGTTTTATTCTTGATGGAGATTATGTTTAAAAATAAAGCGAAATAAAATCGAAAAAAAGTTGTTTTTCTTTATCAGGCCGGAAACTTTTCCCCCCACCCTCGTATGTCGTGGACGTCATTGTTGAACCTCGAAGGGCACTAGTATGAAACGTTTCTACTAGAGATGCCAAGCCTATACCTAATAAGGTCCTTCGCTTTACCGCGGTTTCCCGACTAAATTTCTACACGGGTAGTTTAGGAGTTGGGGAAACTGGTGCGTAACACGCTAGGTTCTAGCTGGGTTTCGATTATTAGAGATGCCTAGTCTCAGCCCGACCAGAATTTTTTCGTTATTAGGGAAACGACTAGGAAATTTCTACTAGGGGAGTTTCGTACATAATTTATAGTTTTATGGACGATGGAATAAATGTAATAAGGAAAAGGATAAAATTATTCAACGCACTCTCAAGTAATTAATATTCAATGTCGTCCTGGAGAGTCGAAAGGCATAGTAGACGGCGTGGAGAGGCAGAGGCAGGAACGAAGCAACACTTCTTGGTGACGATGGAACACAGAGAACACGAAAGAGAATTGTGGGGCAAAGAAGAATATCAAGAGGAAAAGAGAGAATGGAAGATCGGCGAAGGGTGCCAATGCATTCGTATTTATGGTTGAAGTGAGTTTCTTTTATTCGAGGATGATGAACAGTAGTGCGTGACGTCGGACATCTCGCTACATCTTTGCCCACGAGATTTTGCTTTGGTATGAGTATCCATTTCGTATGTGAACAAGTAGCCAGTAGTCAAGAGCGGAGAAGAAAAGAGAAGAGGAAAAGTATAAGCAGAAGTTTTTCGACCGGTTTCGATCTCAAACTTTCATTCTCTTTAAATGCGGCACGGATTGCGGCGTTTGCCTTATTTTTTGCTACAGTAAATTGTATCCGTGCTCACCTAAAAATCTCGAGGTTTGCGCGAGATACGTGAAACGATTACGCAAACAGTTCGAACGTGTGAATTCGTCTGTTTGTTTCTTTTGTAGAAAAGAATAACTGAGCATGGGAGTCATTCACTAAAGTTGCAAGAAATCGAGTAAGAAATTATGCAGATATGCATTCCTTTACATTGCTACTTCTTTCTCCAAGAACGCATTCTCTTAGCAGCCCATGTTCGCTGGATTCAGTATAACCAACAAACATTTTAATACCTCAACAATTTTCTTCTCTCAGTGTACAAAGGAAACAGAGAAAAGAGTAGTAAAAATATGAGATTGACCAAACGATCCCTGCTGGTAAAAGGAGCAAGAAATCTTTTATGACCCGAAGTCAAGAGAAATTTTCAATTTGAACGCATAACGGACGGACCAACATTGAGGAAATGGCCCAGCGATTCAAATTGAATTTATTTCGATGTCCTCCGTTGTATCATGTATTTTAAGGAAGGAGAATTGGAAAGAAAGAAATCTTGGATGAGGTATCGGGACAACAATACTTTCGAGCATAGTAATACCAACGACAGGGATCCTGCGAATTGAAATTGCCGCGCTACGATGCGCCACGGATGAAATAATCACTCTTAATAAATAACGAATGCAGGCAATCAATTCACTTCGAAATTTAAAAAATCGAAATTTAAGATTTTTGACAAAAGTACCACATAATACAGCAATACTATTGGAAGCAGTAATATTTACAAAATATGTTACCACAATTTGCCAATAAAATTCAGATCTTCGAAAATAACGGTAACAAAGAAAAAATGTAACTTCTAACGAAATTAGCGTAAATATCACTTCTATTTCATGATACTGTACCCTATTATACACGATATTATACACTATTCACGCCTTGGCATCAATTTTGCCAGGCCCTGGTTTATTTGCGTTAGTTATCGTTACTCAAGGACCTATTTTTTTATTTATCGTAATACTGAGCTATCATTGCAACCAGTCCATGTCTTACGTGCGGTAACTGACATTCGCTTATAACGAAGAGCAATGATGCGCACGGACACCATTTATACTTGTGTGGGAAATTTTTGAGGAATTTTTTAGAATCCTACTACCCTAACCGCTCTACCGTTCGCTTATGACGAGGTAGTACCGTATTTAGTTTTTATATGAAAAAGACTTGGATATTAAAAAAAAACACCTACAGAAAAAAATATGACGTATTTCATTAGGTTGCATGCAAAATCCCAAATAAACAATTGGAATGAAAAATAAAAAAAGGGATAAAGTTACATAGCCCGTATGAAAATAAATTATTAACCCATTTGAACCACTAACACATATACATATGTGCGCATCTCTCCCAGCCATTATCACTATCCACTTTGACCTTTGATGCAAATGGGTTAGTAAAAATGTTAAAGGTCAATAAGAAATTCAATAATTGCTATTGCACAAAGACATAATTTGCAATTGACACTTACGGTGTTTCTTGATTTTTTTATAGCTATTGCTCCCGTGTACTATTTTTTATATAAAATATTCTCAATTATCTCCCACCTGAAACAGACAAAAAATATTCTTCGATGAATCACCATTTGTTTAACGTAAAAGAGAGTGATTTAATACCACCTAATATTAACGTTAATTTTACAAATAATAATTGCATGCAGCTTGATCTATATTATTGTACACTTGGGTAAAAGACCGCGATTGTATTTACTATATCTTGAAAATAAATATTTACATACATGCACATCTTAAGTATCGCAATAAGTTGCTTAACGAATGATCCCCAACGAAAGCTTCCGAAAGTTACCCATTTGCAGCACAATAATGTAGACTTTTGAAAATCTATATAAAATAATTATCCGCTTCTAAAATAATAATTGTTGCCATTTTTATTCTTTATAAATTATCCTCAAAATAAGAGTAAGAGAACGAACGTTCTAGAAATTATTACTGATAATTAGTAATATACAATGATGAAAGAGCACTATGAAAACAAATATATTCTTTCAATTATATCTCACTACTACAACTATCTATTGTTACAGTCAGACCTCAGGCACTGAGAGACTTCAATACATGAGGTTTCAGGAAATTACTGTTTTATTTAACCATTCTGTCATCCAATCATCTCTGAGGTAGATAAAGACAACGAGACCGGTAAGATAACACAAATGTCGTAAAAATGACATATTTTAACATAATTATGAAGTAGGTACAATATGCAATTCACAATGTTTTAAATAGTTTCTAACGATGATTTTTAAAATGTATGCACAAAAAACTGTTAACCGTTTGTAAAAACTCTTACATTTAAAATAATATTTATCTATTTTTTCGTTTATTTTGTTGTAATATTTAAAATTACTTGATAATTATGAGTACAAAAATTTTAACGGTATATTATACAAATATAATTAAGCAAAAATTAAGTATTTCATTGGAAAATAATTATTTCATTTTTAAAAAACCAAACTCACCAACATTTAAAAACGTATGGATTTTTCAGTGGATCAAGAGATTCGGTCTCCACCGAGACTTTTCTCGCGCCAAGTACAGGCGGTACGGGCAGCGGACGAAGACCGAGACTCTTTACCCGAACCGAAGGAACTTGCCCTATGACGTGATTAACTCCTTAACTCGTTGTGTCGTGATTCTTTGATTCACAATCAGAAGGCGACTCCGGCTACGGATTCAGATAATGTTCTCGCTTTCTGGTTCCCTTCGAGTCGCCAGGCTGCTCAAAATCTATGTACTCGGGTTAATTCGTACAGTTATGCGAATGCTCTCGGAAGATTCTATGGTGGGTTTAGTTGAGGTCGAGGTGCTCGAATCTGCCATGGGGAGATAGTCTCGACGTACCGAGTTGCCCGGCAAAGGAGAGCAACCGATGAAGACGTTTCCACGGACCTGCTGAAGCCCGGGTGAAATACCGGCGCCCTGCTGGAGAGAGCCAAAGGGTTGTAGAGCAGACGGAGGTAAAGTTTTGATACGGTTAAGGGCAGGGAAGGAAACCCCTGATCCGAATTAAGGATGTGGTGCCCAGCTGTCGCCCGATGCCCTGGGGAAGTGGCCGTGAAGGATCTCCAAAAGTTACTTACCGATTCGCTAAGGAACGCTCTCGATTTAGTGTAAAGGGACGACTCGAAGGAAAGGAAGAGAATCTCGACCAATCAGAATGATTTGTTCTCGAATTTGGCTATTGTCAAAGCAGTCTGTCTCGGAGCATGGACCGAGGTGTCACGAGCTGGCTCGCGTTCCCGTGCTATCTGTTCATAGTTATTGTAGCTGTGTTTCGATACGGTGTAGAAGGTTCCCGCTTGTGTAGTTCTTGCGTGGTTCTCGCGAAGTCAAGGAAATTCCATGAATTTTCTGTGTGTGTTCCGGACCCATGTGAGGGTAGCCCACGCGCCGACTACGGCCGACGATTGGCTGCATCACGGCACCTGGCCGGTACTCAACGGTCGGAGCTCTATGAAGGGCCAGAGTTGGCGAAACGTATGAGCGAAGCTTCGCTGTCAGGCGACGTCGAAGCAGCATCTGACGATCAGAACGTGACTATGGGCCAGCATTGTTCATACTCTCGTTCCGTCATCGTTTCGACGTTAGACTCTGCAGCATCGGAAACGTCGGTTTCCGAAGTCGGATTGGCGATCGAGGTAAATAATGGCGGGTAAAAGAAAGTATTACTCATGTGTAGGTTCGAGAGCTGGGCCGACGTTGGCGCAACTGCGACCGCCTGAGTTAGGAAGTCGACCTAACTATGTTTGACAATGTCGTGTCAGCATCCAATTAATGGCGGGATGATAAAACCGGTCCAACGATACACATAAACATCGGGCCATGACAAAATATAAATTTTGGCCATACGTCGACTGCGACAGCGGCTCTACGTTGCTTGCGGTATCGGCCCGGCGCCGTTTGCAGCATTGGCTCTACGTTGACTGATTAAATATTCGACTTTGCCAATGTCGCTTTAGCGTCGATTTTACGTCGGAATGATAATATCCGACCTGACACCAGTATTGGCTCTACGTTCTTTATTGAAGCACAGCCTCACTACTGACCGTTTTGTTATACATTGTAGCGTATATTATTTACAACTGCCAAGACTGGTGAAGTACCAGTTCCCTCATATCACGATTTTGGCCATTTAGCTCTTCGGACGGACGGTACGGTTTAAAGAGAATGCTTTCTCTCACGGATCAGAGATGCTGAATAGAAGATGGAGAATAAAATCGCATTAAAGTGTGCTGAATTCACGAAAAAAGTAGCATCAAAACACTAATTATTTCCAGGATCTTCCGATTCTGCTTGCGAGTTACAGTGGCCACCTGGTGGTGCGACAGCGAATAGTGCTCGTTCGTGCTTCTCGCATCATTGCTTAGGGACTCTTGTCACAATATAAAGAAAAAAGTTATTGCCATCAATGAATTATTTTTTCTATAATGAACACATTATATTCTAACAAGAATTTCTTTGATATGTGATCATTATTTTATAAATCAAGTCTATTCAGTTTGCACTTAAACTTTTTAAATTAAAAATCGAATTTTTTTATGAAAACAATACTTTCTTACGCGACTATATGAATACTTTCTTTTCTTCGCCATTATTTACCTCGATCGCCCGACAGCACCGACACACAGTCGAGCACCAATCGTCCACTGCCGACCTGCTGCCGATCTACGATCGAGAGTTGGTTGGACTCTGAGTCTACAGGCGGTGCCAACGACACACGAGCGACGATTAACCAGTGTTGGCTGAGCGATGAAAACTGACGTTTCCGAAGCTGCAGAGCCTAACGTCGAAACGATGACGGAACGAGAGTATGAACAACGCCCATAGTCGCGTTCTGATTGTCAGAGGCCGCTTTGACGTCGCCTGACAGCCAAGCTTCGCTCGTACGTTTCGCAAACTCTCGCCCGTCATAAAGCCCCGACCATTGAGTACCGGCCAGGTGCCGTGATGCAGCCAATCGGCGGCCGTAGTCGACGCATTGGTTACCCTTACATGGGATTTCTCCCTTATTTCCAATATCCTCTTCAAATTTGCAAAAAGAAATATCTTTAGATAATATTTCCGAAGAACAGATTGATAACGACAATGATTTCGGTAGCAGTTAAGAAGAAATCGCCAAGGATGTTGAAAATCACCAACAGTGGACTTTAAGATACCATGAGAAACAAAGACATGTATGACTCTAGAAATTATTCAATGAACATTCAGGTCCTCAATTGCCGAGTCAAAATTTTCAACTCATATTCCGTATTTCAAAGATATCACTTTCAACTCCGTTTTCCTAAAGACCGTCCCTAGCAGTAATTTCATTATGAAAATAGCGATAGGCTTAATATTTCGATTTACTTTCATGCTTTTCTTTGGGTACAGAAAACTGAACTTATTAAAGCACAAAAATTTTTGTAAACAAGTAAACTTTAGAAAATGCAAAAAGCATGTGCACCAATCAAATATCATTAGCGCGAGCTCTTCCGGAAATGGTTTTTACGGACAACGCTCTTAGTGAATTCACCAAGAGCCTTAATAAGTGCATTGATGCACGCTATCTGGACAGCGAGCCAAAGGCCGAGGAACAACAGATATTGTTCGACCTGTTTTTCATCCACAAGCCAAAGTTGTGATGATGAGTACATAAAAATCGATTTCATTAAATGTATAATAACCGTCGCTATCATTTCCATTATATACATATAGATTACGTTCGGGAATTGGCAGAAAGATCGAACTGGATAAAAATGGATGAACGAAGAATTCTGACCAGCCCCCGTTCTAAATTGCAAGAGCTTCAAATTAAAAAGATATCTACAAAATAACCATTTACAAAATAATAAATAAAATTGAAAAAAAGGATATCTTGTTCTACATTTATATTTTTCAAACTCCATACCTATAATATATAAACTTTATAAACATATAATATAGTATACTCTAGAGATTCTATAAAATATGTAGAAATTTTATATGTCCATTTTTCTATAGAAAGTATGTAAAAATTGCATAGAAGTGATTTTATCATTTTTTAATACAATTTCTATAAAAAATTTTCATCTGGATTGTGTCACGTTCCGTGTACCGTTTCTCATAGTTCTACGTTTTTCCAACCGCTGTTCTCAACCTTCATAAAATTCTGCACGCCGTTATTCCTTGCATACCGCTTCCTTACCGTTAATTCTCAACCCTAATAAAACATTCCGTTCATATTTTTCTAATACTTCTTACGTCATACTTCCTAATCTTAAAACCCTTAAAAACCCATACCTTTGCCGATTTCTATTCTGGAGTCCCGTCACTCCAAAATTAGGTTTTCCCGCTTTTGAACACCTACCTTACACCACTCCTCTTAGTATTAAAAGACAAACCTTCTCTAAGTTAAGACAGTAGTAGTCTCGACACCGACACCTCTCTCGTCAAATACATATATGTTCTTTGCACAACCTGAACGACGGTTTCTCTACTGAAGAAACCCACTAATACTTCCTGGAACCCACAAAAAATATAAATTTGTTGATCAACGATCACACAATCAGATCGTAACGCCTGTCTAACCACTAGACATATGTATTTACAATATTACATATTACACTAGCGAAACTATGTAGCTCATAAACAGTTTTCAGATCAGTTCCCTACTATCCATGTGAAAACATGAAATATGTCATTGACATAATGGCAAAGTTAAATGATTAAAACTGGGTTATAAATGTCGCGTATGGAACATGGCGCAGTATCTGGCAATTACGACTGATTATCAACCAGACTGCTGACTGCCGAAACCGCAGGTACGACTGTTTCAGGAATGTCCTATGAGTTGTTAACGCATCCAGCGGGCTTAATTAATTTTATAGGTTTTGCACCTCGGCGGGATGAGAAAGTTAACACAGGGAAAGAAGATCCAAGATCGTTCCAAGAAGAGCGGCGCGCGCATTTCGATCGTGTACATGACATTCATGCCGAGATTCTTCCTCTTGGTGGAGTTTCAAATGCCACAGCAGTCACGACGGCAACAGTGGCGGCGGCGGCGGCGGCGGCGGCACCGATAGCGGCTCAGGCTTAAAACATTAAGGTCCACGATGAATCAAGCATTTTCCCATAATTTATCTCCCATCAACGCCAGGAACCAAAGAACCGAGTCCAATGTACCGAGGACGATAGCAATCGGCAGCAGACACACCATGCGTTCCTCCTTACTACTATGAAAAGCATCCGCCATTCAAGTTTAATTATTCAAATGGAAACGATCATGTACATCCATCGACCTTCTTATCAATTTACGATCTTCAAAATTTTCAATGCTCAGATAGCTATGGTTAATGCGTTCTCGTCACTCACAAGGAATTCAACGAGGTTTTAAGTTACCTCAATGAAGTATACTATGTCTATAACAGCCGTTTATACATTCACTCGAAACACGTTATACCTGTGGCTGGAAGCAGGCACAGTATATAGATTAAAATGTGATAATTTGTTTATTATCACCGTGCAAAATTTCCATAACCGTTTCATTTTATAAAAAGATATATATATGTATATATATATGAATACGGCAAAATAATTTTGTACCTAATTTTTATATGCACGCATGCTTATAGAATATATACACGATACAAAAGTAGTGATGTAAAGCGATTTGGTGTAAGTGATTAACAATTTCGTTGTTAACACGCAACAATTAATGATTAAAATTTACATTAGTAACGTTATCGAATTTTTATCGATGTTACTAATATTACTATAACCCTTTTTTTGTAGTTTAATGCTATATGCGAACAACATTTTGTGTGAAAAGTGGACTAGCTAACGTTATGGTATTATTCTGGTAATGTATTCGAGAGTATCACCGCCTCAATGTAAAAAATGCTCCGGCCTTGGTATAAAATTAAGACTGCGCAGTGTTAATTCCCACGTGAGAAAGTTAGAATAAGTTATATATGAAAGATAAAATATTTAAGAAATGGGCATATAAATATGTATAACCTTATATATTTTTTATATAAATTAGTACAGAATTAACATAGCCATTTCGATTATATTAGAAGCAGAACACGGCACTGAGTTTTCCGTTCACTGTTTATATCTGTTTCATCCTTTAAAGAGGGTGCAACGCTAGAGCATTTCAAATATTTCAACGTGACTAACAAATATAATGTTTATCAAGACAAAATACACATTCAGAAATTAAGGATGTTCTGGCTATAATGTTCTAACATTATAGAAGGATGTAAATTTGACAGATTGTTTATTTTCCCTATTTAGATACGCGTGCAAAGTTTGCAATCCATTGTCTTACCGGTTCAGTAGTTATTAAACATTCGATTTAACATGGATTCTTATGGAGTAGCAGCACATTTTTGCATTTATGAATGAAATTAACAAAGAAGCAACATTGATATCGTGTTCAAATTTTTTGTGTGTGTCGATCCAATTCTGGACAATATTTGTAAAAAAACAGTTCTCGATGATCCTTAGCCGATCTCGAGTTATTTATAAAAAATCAATGGAAAATATCAGAAACGGGCTGTAAATTTCGTTTGGTATGTGAAAGCGTGGCAACGCAGCGTCAATTCGATTGTTTCGATTCGATTTAGGTCGAATTAATGTCCAAAAATGTTCTGTCATCCATCACAAAATGAGTAAAATTCACTAATATATTAATTTATAGAGTCAAAAAACATGTTTATTAACATTATTGTAGCCCTTTACAACATAACAGTGCCTGTGGTGCATATTTCACCTCCGTAAAACAGAAAATTTCATTTTTTCAAATTTCAGTACCTTCTGTCTGGGACTGTATAACCAAAACATTCTTTAAAAAAAAATTATTAACCGTTGGATTATCGAGATATATACTATTGAATATTGCTTTTGGTAACTGATTCTAGAGTTGACACTTTCACGATTATGAACATTTTTTGCCTTAATAAGACAATTTTTTTCTCTAAGATAGTTTAAACATTAAACGGAACATATAGATAATTGGTTTTGCCAAAAAGCTTCGAAAATATTTACGATTGTAAAATATTGATCAGGGCTAGCGTAATACTCGTACCAAAGTTACGGAGAACGCCAATTTTCGCAAATATTCGGTAAAGATTGTTTTTTATTTAACTACCCACAATGCGGATTATAGAAAAACGCAACTTTTATTTAAAAAAAAATATGAGTTTACCATCTACTCGCTGAAAAAACGGAAGTTAAAGTTGCTGTAATTTCGATAAACCGATAAGAAATGCATTTGCCGAAATTAGCGTCTGATAAATTTGGCAACCTCGCTATACTATACACATATGCATATATGTATATCTCACGACACGATTCTACTGTTTACTTTGTAACACCATCGGTATCAGTTGAACGACGATTCAGGCAAACCAACGTCAAAAATCGTGAGGCGTTGACACATTTACCGAATTTTTTCGAAGTAAACAAAATGTTCCAATAACATGAACTTAATACTTTTTTCATGGAATAAATATTATTTCCTATTATAATATTACGAATCAACATAATTTCAATCATATGCAACCCTTATTTTGTTACATAATAAAGATATATATTATTTGTTTTTCGTTGACAGCCCTTAGAGAGAAGCTTCGTTTTTTGTTAATTATTCATCTATCCAATTAAAAAGCTATAATTTATGTGTATTTCATGAGTGTATATTGCTTAAGTAACAAAATAACACCAAATACGTATTTATTGTGTACCTAATAAATTATGTGGGTGTACTTCCAAAAAGCGCATACCGCCGATCGATCTGAAATTTGTTATAACAACGTATTTTGACCTTCTAATCACGAATATCATAACGAAAATTGGCGCAAACGCCATTTTGAGTATGAAGAACGAAGGAGAACCTCTTTTCGTTCGGTGTGCATAATTGCCCATTTCTAACCGATTTAGACTATTTTAGCTTTCCCCAGAAAGGGTATGTGTTTGTGTACAGCGGAGATTAGGAACTGTGGAGCGTCAATCCAACATTTTTAACAACTCAAAACCCTCATTTCAGTCGAACTCCATGAATATTCTCCGCTATAGTAGTTGTGTTACCGTGAAAGACCGAAATTGGAGAATATCGACTTTCACCGGTGAATGTCAACATTCAAATAGTTGCTTGGTGTATGTCCGAAATATTTGCTAAATATCCTTATTTCTGACTCACACCGGTAAATGTCGACATTTACCACGATCTAATGGTGAATGTTGAACATGTCGGAGATTTATATTTTCTTCTCCGTAATTCAGTCGCTATAGATGTCACAAGGGTGACCTAACTTTGTGCGTGACAGACGGAATTGTGATGGGCTAAGAAATGGTCACGGCAGGTTAGAGTAGGTTAGAACTAGAGCGGCAAATGTCCCAAGGTTTAGTTTTTTTTTAAAACCGTAATTTTTTATTACTATTATTTTCTTCTCTCATATAGAATGTACTGTGTGTTTTAAATTTTTACTCACTCCTCTCAGAAAGAGAGGCATTAAAAATGTGGGAGTGACACCCCACAGTTCCTAATCTCCGCTGTACACACACACACACACTCTCTTTTTGGGGAAAGCTAAAATAGTCTAAATCAGTTAGGAATGTGCGATAATCCACACCGAACGAAAAGAGGTTCTTCTTTGCTTTTCATATTCAAAATGGCGTTTGCGCCAATTTTCGTTATGATATTCGTGATTAGGAGGTCAAAATACGTTATACAAAATTTCAGATTCATCGGCGGTATGCGCTTTTCGGAAGTTTATCCCTTGGGTATGTGTACCGTTTATATCGGTTAGAGCAATAGTAACGTATAAACAAATAATATGGCTTCTGGCTCGATCGTCTGCGCAAACCAAAAGTGGTATTTAAGGTTGTCCTTACGCAGGAGCGAAGAATCCTGAACTTCAGTTTTATAAGTTTCAAATCGACGATGACAAGTGCATCGTAAGAAGCTATGGATTAGAGCTGTTAATCACAGGTAAGTTTCTTTCATATTAATATAGAAAATATGAAGATTGATATCAGCAGGTTAAATATTTCGATTACCCTTTTGATGTCATGGCGAGAACATTGTATGATATTCCGGAGCTTGGTAACTCCATTTTTTTATTGTTTACTTTGGTAATGGATAAGCAATTTGACCTTACTGGGAACTTAAAAGTACTGCATTACTAGCTTGAACACTCCAATGCCTAAATTATTTGTAATATTTACAATTTATTGTATATTGAAACGTGATTTTTCGATTCACGGTCACGAGGCGACTTCGGCTACCGATACAGATAACTTTCTCGCTTTCCGGTTCCCTTCGCGTCGCCACGCTGTTCAGAAGCTACGCTCTCGGATTGATTAGTACAGTTATGCCAATGCTCCCGGAAGATGGGTTCTTCTGTGATGGGTTTATTTGAGGTCGAGGTGCTCGAATCTGCCGTGGGGAGATAGTCTCGACATACCGAGTTGTCAGGCAGAGGAGAGCACTCCGAGTACCCGACAGAGACGTCTCCACGGACCGGCAGAAGCGCGACTGAGATATCGGCGCCCCGCTGGAGATGGGCAGAGGGCTGTAGAGCGGACGGAGTTAAGGTTTGGATAAAGTTAAGGCAGAGGAGGAACCCCCTGAGCCGAGTTAAGGACGTGATGACCAGCCGTCGCCCGATACCCTGGGGAAGCGGCCGTGGAGGATCTCCAAGAAGTTACGTACTGATTCGCTAAGGAACGCTCTCAATTTAGTTTAAAGGGACGACTCGAAGGAAAGGATAAGAGTTATCGGCTATAAGGACTTCGACCAATCAGAATGATTAGTTCTCAAATTTGACTATTGTCAAAGCAACCTGTCTCGGGGCACCGACCGAAGTGTCACGAGCTGGCTCGCGCTCCCGTGCTATGACCACAGTTAAGAGTGATTTTAAAAGACTCATCGCAACCGTTATTTAATGCATAAAACTTTTAAAAAAAACCAGATATGTTCCCACTAATATGTCGGCAGGACAACATTTTCGCACATCTTGTACACCACATGCTCAATTCAATTCGAAAAGGACAACATACCACGTGAAGAGAGTGAAATAGCTGCGCGCTCACCGGGCTACCTCCGAATACAGGCGTACGGCCTACAGTATTCCTAAATCTCAGTAGTTTTCACTCTAAAACGTTATGACCTCCAGCGGAACGAGTAAGAACTACAATATATTAGTAATCTCTTCGAACGAGGTCCTTCATATGATTGTAAATCGAAATTCAAAATAATTCAAAATAGCGCATCGAAATTGAAAAAATTAGACAAATTTATATAACACTCAGTACTCAAGGTATCGTCCATTTTTATATAATGTCGAATCATCACATTGGATCCGCCATTTTGAATTTTTAACAGTTAACGGAAAATTCACAATCAGCAATCCCAAGAATCACCCAGTGCCAAGTTTTATACAAATTCAAGTTATCTTGCATTATTTTCGCAAAGTTGATTCGCCATTTTGAAGTCTTAAAAATGAAAAAAATATTGACTTCGAATTTGTAATCAGTGACCCATAAAACCACTAGAAATCTATGTTCCCAGAAAAAAGAACTTAATAAAAAAAATGTATGCTTTAAAAGGTTTAAGGTATTCATTTAAAAATTGTATATAATACAATTGTTTGAAATGTATGCTACCCATAGAGCTGAAAAGATGAAGCCGAACCTTCGAGTTCGTGATGCTAGCCTTCTACGTTCTCCCCACTCTGGGGCCGCTAGGTGCTCCTCTCCAGTAGGTGGCCCACCGTACCTTTCCGGAATACGCCAAATGGAATCATTCTCGTCGAACTAACTGCGTCACTACCAGTCACTACTGTCACAGGACTCTTTCGTTTGAAAATACAGCCATTGGAAGGCTCTAGATAATCTTCATCTGATTTTCTTTACAGTTAACGCATCGTTTTCTAGAGTATCACACGGTCTTCTCGTAGACGCTTTTCGGCGTCCTGATCTTATATAAACGGCCGAGCCTTACGTTTTGAGTCAGTCTGAATTTGGAACGCAACGCTGTCTTTTCGAGTCAGTGAAAATCTGAGTTCTCATGGTGTTCAATGCCTGCTGTTTTCAGTTGTGCCAAATTTCCTGTGCTAACCGCCTTCACATACTTACTATCTATTACAGTGCTTCTGGTCCAAGCTCAACCGCAGATTTTTCGCTTTCTTGTTTGGTTGACCTGCAACGGTTCGTTTCCTTTAACTTTGACTTGCCACGGTACTGCCTCCATGGTACTCCAACTTCCCTAACGTGCGAGGTTTCTTGCTTTCTTCTTGACTTGCACGGTGCATGTCCACTCTAATCTTTTTAATTTCAGCGACGTGGAAGGTTCCTTACTGTTCTATTTTGACTTGCACGTTATCAGTGTCGTATTTTTCGACAAAACCTATCTCTCATCGTTAACATCGTCATTCTGAGTTTAAAACAACTCATCAGTAGGTCAACAATAATAAATGTTTTTTTCCGATTTCAGCTAGATTGTACTCACTTGTACTTGACTTCTTAAATAATTGTAACAATCCTGAACAACAGTGGAGTCTCTGGTTATTACGACTCCGCTTGTAACTATCGACCGCATTCATATGTGCATCCTACTTGTCCACTTAAGTTCGGTTCTCATACAAATTCGTATGGGGTTTTCATTTTGCTTATTAGATCATCCGTTTAGTACGTCATTTGTCTGACCTTTGAATGTCGTTATAAACGGACTACATTGTACATTATTCTTGGAAAGTTGTGAGCATCATGATTTTCCTTCAACGAAGCCACATATTTTACTGAGTTAGTTGTGTATGACATAAGTATGTATGTTCAATCCTAGTATAAGGAGAGTACGATATTATATATATAGCTATATATAAACTTGTCAAAGGGTAGTTAAGAGGACGTGCGGCGTTCACAATGGCAAGCGAATGTGCTTAAAAAAAAAAACTAAACCTTGGGACATGTTGTAACGGATACTCTAATAAGTAACTAATATACCGACCGACAATACCAGTGTAATTCTCCAAAGTCCGGGAGAGTAGGCTAATCTCGCATCCCCCCTCTTATATTAAATTTGCAATCAAAGCACCTGGGTGTCCAGGCGTTAAGAGGACTCGTCCCTTTCACTCATCCGCCGCTAAACAGGACACAGGTACTTTTCGTTCGCTTAGCATTTACTCGTAAAAGTTATTCCTAACGATCCTTTGTATATTTGCACAGACGTTAGGGCTCTTTTAATTATTAGATTTCTTCCTCGATTAATCCTGAAGACTTCCATCATCACCATAAATTACAATAAGTTGAACTAATTGTTGGCGTACTCGAATCACCATCAACCCGGACTCGTGGTCATAAGAAGCTCAACCACGTGGAAATTTATCTGATACATCCGACCACCAAAAATACAACTATGTGATTATCATATAAGGTGTATGGTATGGGTGATGGGTCCGGAATAGGCTATGTGTGAGTACTTTTATCTGTAATTTAACGCGTTATGGCTATTAGCAGTGCGAGACAAGTCACTCATGATATAACTGGTAAAATACCTTGCGTCTCTCTCTGTTTCATGGTGTATATTGTTTTATGTAATTTTCTTTAAAATATGTTTAACGTAGAATAAAATTACAATGTGCCGCTCTAGTTCTAACCTACTCGAACCTGTTGTGCCCATTTCTTAGCCCATCACAATTTCGTCTGTCACGCATCAGAATTTTTTTTCGAAAATTCAGTGTGTGTGCCGCTTTATGGTCCTGACAGTATACCTTAAGTATGTAAATTTTATCAGGACTGTCCTGCTAAACACCAAGTGTCCTCGTAACTGCCAATAATTTACAATACAACCGGCAAAAATTCCTGAAAATTGCCCTTCTTAAAACACACGCACACACACACGCACGCAAGCCAATGGTTCTGACGCATCTCGGTCAAAGAGGACCCAATGAATTGCAGCCCGAAGATTCCGCCATTATTGTCGCATAATTCAAAACAAGGAAGAGAGGTTTAACTGTTGAAAATTATCATGAAGAATATTATTTCTAATTACACGTAACTCCACCCCACTCGGTATTTTACTTAGTCGTAAAAAATGGAAAAATTGGAAATTTATAATTATGGTTATATTTAAATTGTGATTAATTAATTATTTAATTGTACACCAGCAGCTCTTATTTTGCGACAAGCGAATGTTGAATTTGTTTCATTAACAAGTAGTACAATATGAAAATCTATAACCATAAAATTGATATTTTAAATAATATCAATAGTAAATTGTTGAATGAAAAAAAAAAATAAATTGTGAAGAATAAGGCCCTTCACACACAAAATAACGTAACGACCTAAGACGTAAACGTAAGGAATTCAACCAAATCAGAATCCAGTACTCCTCCCTCCAAGTGGATAGTACTAGATTCTGATTGGTTGGTTTCCTTACGCTTACGCCTTACGTGTTCCGTTTTGTGCGTGAAGGACTTCAATGCTTTAAATAGGTTATGCAATTTTGCAAAATGGCGGAACTTCGAGCTGTGTAGAAGCGGTAGAATATGTCTCCGTGAACTGAACATACCGTGTTCCTTATAACATTTGTTTAAAGACCCATGATACTGTATAATCTCAATGACGCATTCTGTGTAGTATCGTGATAATATGAACTTATTCCATGTTTAATTCAGCACATGCACTATTGCCACATTTTCTTTTTCTTTCATTCGCTAACCAGAAACAGCGAAGCGCTACGCTTTCGTTTCTATGACATGTACACGATGGTCTCAAACCGATTTAGTTAATACTGATCTAAAGGAATAGACAAATCATAGACACTTATGCTTATAAGGAATGTTTAGGATTGGTCAATCCTTTTAGATCAGTATTAATTAAACTGGTTTAAGTAACCACAAGTAAATTGCGTTGACAGACTTGATTTTCAATCACTAGCAATACATAGTATGCATAAACTTGTCAGACTTTTGCGTAAATCATCCACCATGTGTAAGCTATTTTTAAGATGGATTTATTTTATTCATGTAGAAACACTGTATTTCGGTTTTGCGTATAAGAATTCCTTTTTCTCATCCCGCTTTGCATAAGACTCTGTGTATAATAGGGAAAATCAGTTTCTTACAAAAAGAGGACAATCAAATTCTGTCAATCTTTATATTAAACCTATAAAGTACAAATCAAATATACGTGATATGAATTTCAATAAATGATTGATAAGCATATTTACTAACTCATACCGTCATATGTTAGTTAGCATGCGTAGAAGTGTATGCACTAAACAAATGTACAGCAAGAACGTAGGGTGAAATATATAGACGTGACAGATAGGATCTTTATACATTTCCACAAATGCTCACATATCTGAATTTGCAGGCACAAAACAAATAGTTCAAAGTGTCCAATTTTTTATAAATTAAAAAAAGATTTAAACACATGTTTGAATTAATGTTTATGATTTCTATTATTTGCTTTTGTATATTAGTTGAAAAACTTTAAATTAAATATTCAAAAAATAATGTGACGTCAAGTAGTTCCGGAGTATCCTTAAGATAGTACATCATTTATAAAGTATGTTGGAAGCAGAAGAGTTTTAACTTGTGAGTTAAAGAGCTAAAATAAATCACTACATCGATTACAAAGTTCACAGCCAAGTATACACTATTACAATAATCAAATATGTTTATGTTATGATATAATATACTGGTCGAAATTAATAATAGTTAAATATTTTACAGTCCTCCGATTTTCGCTTAAGGCAATTCACGTATACTCAATATAAAGTTAAAATATACATTTAGACTTACCTGTTAGATGACTACCTGTAAACTCGAAGTCGTCGTCCTGATCCCAGTGTTTGAGGCTCAAATTGGATAACGATGTCGCATTAGCAAATTCTAGATTTGCAAAATGCCAGTCCAATATTTGCCGATCCTTTGAAGACAAATATACATCGCTGAAAAAAATAAAATTCTTGTACAAAAATTTTCAGAAAGAAGGTAACAAACTAATACTGTTATCCACTAACCTAGGCGGAGAAGCTTCAAGTTCTTGCAACTTTGCTTCGATTTCTTTTTGTTGTTCTGCAAGTTGATCCCATTCCTAAAAGAAGAAAAATGTTAATTCATTTTATTTTTATCATTCTGATGTATATAATTAATATTAATGTATAATCTCACACCTTGCAAGCATTATGGAGATCACGCAATTTCGAGCGAAGAACAAATTCTTGTGTGATGTCACGGGTTTGTGGCTTGCTTTCTGACATTTCTTTATACTGTTTGTTCAGTTCATTCAAACGCTCCTTGATAGCAATCATCTGAAATATTGATAATTGTCAATTATTTAACATGCTTATCCTGAATATTCTTCTGTAGTATACAGAGAAAAACCAATTTGCTTACTCTATGCTGATTTGCCGTAAGTCTTCCCTGAAGTGAAAGCACGGAGCGTAAATGAGCAACCTGTCGTTGTTTCACTCCTTGCTCTTGAAGACGTATTACCCACTCCAAGGCTTGACCCAAAGACACTGGTCTTGTGCTGCTGCCTTGCCCGGTAGATCCTGCACTGCCTACATAATTAAAGTCTAGCTGATGCGATAGATAAGATGTTGCTTCCAATAATCTATTAAACTCTCGCTCAACCATCTCATCCTTATCTTTAGGTACCTAGAACATGATAACAAAAACGAATCTTTCTTATTATCTTAATTACAAACAAATTACCATTGAAATTCTTTTATCCTTGTTTAGAAATATTCAATAACTAACCGTCTGCCCGTCACTTTCATACAGTGGACATTTTTGCCGAATTTTATGCAGCTCCATGTTGATCTGCTTACTCAATGTTGTTACAGGATTCCCTCCAAGACCAGTGACGACCATAGCACCCAAATCGGCAATATATGAAGATTTACGGAAAGTTGCTATTCGTCCTCCTACTCGATCCTTTTAAATTGGCATGATAATTCATCTGTTATTTACACTTCACGTATTTAAAAAAATTTTGAAACTTACTCGTGCTTCTAAGACAATGACTTCCAATCCAAACTGTTGCATCTGCTGTGCTGCTGCCAATCCTGCTATCCCTGCACCTATTACGATTACTTTACCTAATTTTTTAGTAGGTATTGGCTGAAAAACACAAACATAATAAAATTAATTTTTATATAATTATAATCTTAAATGAATGAGAGAATGTTTTTATGGAGCCTCACCTTGAGCCGCTTAAATACGCCAAAATTAATGAAGCCATGACGTTCCAGGAAAGCATGAATTCTACGAGCCAGTATATTATCACTGTTGTAAGGTGGCTCAATTGATGGTAAAGCATTCTCTACAATCAACTGTTGCTTTGGATTCTCAAGCCAAAGTTGTAACTAAAATGTGTTAAAAGCTAATAAGATCTAAAATATGTCTGACATTTAATTTAATAAGCGACAATTACAAGCCTGTTCCTAATATGTAGAAAAACTTTCTGTGTTTGTGGTAACCCACTAGATACATCAGGAAAGCACGCTGCTTCTGTAGATGTCAATTTATCAAACGGTAACCGACTTTGAAAAGCAGCTCCTTCTAATCCATTGGGAAGTTCTTTTACTAAAATTATGGAATGTCATTCATAGAAAATGATGTTAAAATCGAAACAAGATAAATAAAAAAAAAAAATGAAATTCCATTAGATTAAATGTTATACCATGAGGATCTTCATGGTCACTGTCTTGTTCATCTTCCTCTTTTGTTTCATTCTTCGTAGAAGAAATTGGAGCAGGCAAAGGATTCTCAGATTCCTTTTTTAAATCAACAAAAATTTTTTTTTCAGGAGTACCCATCCCCGTTTTAGACTTTTCTGAATTATCAGAAGCATTTTCATCTTCAAGCGGGTTATACTTCTCTTCCATCTCTCTATATTCAACCTAAAAATATTTCATTAATAGATTTCAAGCTTATGCTTTCTGTACTTTTCAAATGTACAGATTCTCACTGGTTATTAAAAAACATCTAATAAGATTTTGCACTTTTATAAAGTGCAGAACGTGTAAATAACGAGAACAGATCTAATGTATACAAGGCAGTGTACTGGACATAACCTTACGTGTATCATTATCCTTTTATATCTCCATATATTGTAAACCGTTTGGACCATTCATAAGTTAAAGTACAATGAAATATTGCCGAATACAAAAAAGGAGAACCACATAATTCAATGTATATTTTGAATGGAATGATCAAAACATTATCTAAAGAAAATGGACCGGGCAGCTATAAGAGACAGTACACTTTAAACACTTATTATCACAAACCTTTGCTCTCTTACGGCGACTCATCTTACTGTGATCTGAGCAACGTTTCCTTTTAAATTGGTAGCGTTCAATGTTAGTAGATAATTCTTATTTATTTTGATGCGTCTAATAGTGTGTCACGTGCGGTTCAGTGCCGGTACACAAATTAAGTTGGTATAGAAATATGGTACCAGGGGGAGGTTTTCAATCATGAGGCACAGTCAAGCACAACAGAAATGGAGTCTGAGGATTGGTTGGTTCTAGCAAAATATTTTTGCAACAACCAATGGCTTAGATTTATGTCGAATTGTATCGCTCTGTGCCTATTAACCATTAAATGCCTCAATTTGTATATTTAACCCTTTCGATAGCACGGGTGATTATAGTCACCCGCGACAAAACGCCCGCTATACACTATATCCGTGCGCAATGTGCATGTACATACACTTTTGGCGCGGCGCCTCGTTCTACAGGGGTCGATTGTGTGAATGAAATGTAGCGAAAATGTTGAAAGTGAATTGCTGTTAGCCAATCGCGTGTTAGGTTCAAAAGAAGAAAAGCAGAACGATTGACTAACAGCTATTCACTTTTCGTATTTTCACTAAATTTGAGTTACACAATCCACCCCCAGAAGAGTATGCGCGCTTCGCGGACCGCCGTAACACTCGTAGCGACAGAGTTAAAAAAATAAGTAAGTCCAAAAGTGGGATGATTTCATTCAGTAGCAGTGATGGACTTTTACAATGATTGATATCATTGTTAATACTCTATCGCCCGTTTTCTTCGACGCGGTTCAATGCAAAAACTTGAGGCTCGAATGTGTAACTCAAATATAGTGAAAATACAAAAAATGATTAGCTGTTAGCCAATAGCGTATTAGGGTCAAAAGAAGACAAGTAAAACAATATTTGCTAACAGCTATTCACTTTTAACCACTGACATACATATATGTATATTAACTAGTTACGAGTTCACTATGATAGGCATCCAGTGCAATTTCGATACTATCGAATGCACTCGATCAACATAAGAGAGACAGAGAGAGCGAGAGAGAGAGGGAGATTTCTATCTCTGTTGTACGAGGAGCACTCGATCACAGCGCCGGTTACGGCGCGACTTTGAAATATGAGTCAACCCCCACTATCGGAGTTGCAAGACGTGTATGTAATACCGTGGTAGCGGCCAATAGCTCTCCTTTTCTAATCTTCCCATTGGCTACGTTTTTTATACTCTCGTACTACGGCTGTTGATTAGAAAGAGACAGGGCTTGGCCGCCACTAATCGCTACTTTTTCTATCAACCGACCATAATTCCTATACTTGTGGGTAGTTCATGCTATATGTCGATGACTTTTAGCACGTTCACTACAATTTGATTTACACAATCGACCCCCTGATCTAACAGAATTAACCAATTCCTAATATTCCTTACAAGTAGAGATATCTATGATTTGTCAATTCCTATAGATCAGTATTAACTAAACCGGTTTAAAACCGTCGTGTAAACGTAGTCACTGGCACATCTTCTCATTGTGGGGACAGCCATAAGGAAAGGTAGGAAGGGGTGGCCGATTCAGTCGTATTTGAGACGTGTTATGTGTCGTGAGATATCATTCCTATCCTCTTCCATTTTGTTAAAAGCAAAATTAAGGAAGGTTTACTGAGTTTCGGTTACAGTTATACTAATTTAAATTGTTTCCTCTTGTATGAACTTTTTCAAATTATTTGTTAGCGAATGGCACGAAAGAGCGAGGGGTGGAGGGCGTCGCCATATTGGCAACTTGTAACTTTTGGTAAGAAGGAACCAAAATAACCGAAGAGTGCTCGTTTCTCCATGATAATAATGCCTTGGAATATTATAAATTAATCGTGCCTACGTAATACATCATCAGGTTTGAACTCTTTATTGAATCGGGTACTCGTTTACGAGTTTTCACGTTTTCCTGAAAAATGGTAAGTTTCGTTTGACGACTTCTCTTTGTACTATCTGCCCTAAAGTATTGTGTAATTAATGTATTTTATCGTTTTGATGGTGTATTGCATACATATTTATTATTATTAAAATCTTTTTAGAGTTTCTTTGGATTTGGTCAATCTGCTGATATAGAGATTACTTTGGATGGTGTTGACACCAGAAAGACTGCAGATATTAAGTCCGAAGATGGAAAGAAAGAACGTCACTTATTGTATTACGATGGGGAGACTGTGTCTGGCAAGGTAAGAATCATTAAAATCCTTGCTCTTGTGAAATACTAATGGAGATGGACAGTTACAATTTAAATGGTGACCATGGGATATATAGATATACATTATAAATTTAGGTTAAAAACCAATTTATTTAACACTATATGTTTTCAATATTATTTATATGAATTTAAATTCATTATAAATTCTTAAGTGCTTTTTCTTTTTAATTGAACATATATAACTTTTTTGCTTTAATTTAATAGTAGCATTTATGTATGAGTGTAAATGGACATCAAATCAGAAATATAGAATTTTTAGTTTAAAAAATTGTAAATAACAGAATTTTGTTAAATTTTTTTTCATGATCAAAGTTCCTGATAAATTTTATGTGATAAATGATTGATTAAACAGTGAAAAAGAAATTCAAATAGATTTCACATATTAAAAATAAAGTTGGTCTTTTTTAGTTTTGGCTTAATCGCTGCAAGAGTAATACCAAGATTATGGTTAATTTCATATAGTGTGCCATCAACTTTATGTTTCCACAAACATAAGAAAATACATCATACTTTAGAAGAATTTACAATGAATTAAAATTAATGCAGACACTACTGTTATATACTTTTGAATAAAATTAGTTTTCAACTTAGACTTATAATAATGATGATATTTATCTATCCCATAATCACTATTAAAATTGTGAATATCCATGTCAATTAGAATTTCACAATAGAAAATAAGTTCTTTTTGATCGTGTTATACCAACGTAAATTATTTTTATTACTGTGGGTACAAGGAGTAATGAAATTGTTGCATATAAAAAAGAAAGTAGGAGAATACAAAATATAAAACTTATGCTATATTAGAATAAAGGTTAAGAAACACAGCTAGAGTTTAGAAAGGGTAAGACGCATGGCAGATAACATATCTATCCTTAGCTGTGTCTTAAAAAAGAAGTTGAGTGAAAAAGAGTTCAACTTTATGCTTCTTTGGTGTATTTGGAAGCAGTCTAAAGGAAATATACATAGAAACAAGAAACATAGTTGAGATAGGAAGTGCAGTTTTCAAAAATGTTTGGACTGGGATGTAAAAGAGTATTAAGACAAGGCTTTCTACTTAGCATAATGCTTATTGTACTGTTTCTGATAAATATTGAAAAAGAATTGACAAAGGATATGTTTAGGAGATTCAAAAAATACCTGAAGGAAATAGATGTTATTGTTAATAGGGAAAAATGAAGGATGCTGTGCTTTCAAAAAAGGACAAGAAGACAGAAAAAAGGATTAATATGGATAGTAAAGACATGAAAGAAAATACATATTCCAAAAGAATGGAAAAGATAATGAGAAGATATATCATAAGGAAGGAAACTGAGATAGTAGGAAATTTTAAGAGAAGGTTAATGCTTTTTAATTCGTTAATTAAGACCCTGTACCTCATTATCATTCAAATAAAATGTAAATGAAAATTGAATGACAAAAGGATTTTGACAGAGATTCTTTACCAAATGGGACATGAGCACAGATTCTGCAAGATTAACAATTATTTTCACACCACTTCTGCAAATGAAACAAAAAAAATGTTTCTATTTAAATTCAAATTGAGATTGAAATTCTGGAGTCAGATCATTCTTTCAATTTTTGGTGGTTCTTTCTAGTTTTTTTTTCTACGAACGTGGTATCAAAATGATTATTAACCTTGCAGAATGTCTCCTATTCTCCTCTTTGGGAAAGAATCATTGTCAAAATCCTGTTGCTTCTGATTTTCATATACATTTTACTCGCATGGTAAATAAAAGGTCTGGAGTCCCCTGAAGCGGATTATTATCTATGCAACAGAAGTTTGAGGATACAAAGACCAAATTTAATTAAAATAAATACAAATAAAATTCTTTAAATGGATACTAAGTCTGGGCAATTACATTCCAACTTATATAGTATTGAAAGAGACAAAGAGAATGAAATTGAAGATAATAGTAAGAGAAAGAGCTATTCAAAGAGAAAGCAGACTAGAAGCAGGAACATAGATAGTGAAGTATTTAAAAATGTTACAGAGTGATACATATATACAAACTGTTAAATGGGAGAAACCCATGCCTAGCAGATTAAAGATGACAGATTCGATTGTATAAAAGCAATGGTTAAGTCAAAATATCAAGATATAAGACAAATAAGATAGGAATTGAAAATATTAGCATGATGAGAATATTAGAAGAAAAAAGAGAAGGGATAGGTTGATTAAATGAAGCAGCAAGAACAAGGAAAGAAGTAATTTAAGAGGTATTTAAATTACATATTATTTGTACCAAAGTCCTATTTCAATATTGAAAGGTCAAAATAAACGAATTTTATCTATATTTTTGGTACTTATCATTATTTGTAACCCTCTGAAACTTATGAAGCTTAAACCTACAATATAATATATCCACTTTCTGTTAATCTAAAACTTAGTAAATTGTCATTATTATTTTCTCTTTGGTTTAAAGATAAATTTATAAACATTTGTTCATCTCTTTTTCCCTTCAGTTGCATCAATATTATGATTTCATCCTTTAATTTCATATATAAGAATTAGTATATTTAATTTATTAACCTGTAAGTACCAAAGCGTGGTGTCACAGACTGCGCGGCTGGTACTATTCATAGGAAAGAATGATACCTCCGTACTTAAAGGTTAACTAAACTTGCTGTTTTTAGTTTGTCTATGGCCTGAATTATCAAACAATATTAATTTTACATAAATACTTCTTTGTGTTACTTGAAGTATAGCTAATAAACAAATAAATTATTACTGTTAATTGCAAAACTGTTTCAAATATTAGGTCTGATTTCAATGCATTGGATATTTATGACCCTGCTTTTTAATATTTTATTTAAAATGTTGGACTATACATTTTTTTTACAGATAAGTATTAGTCTACGAAAGGCTGGCAAGTTGGAGCATCAGGGAGTCAAGGTTGAATTTATTGGACAAATAGAACTGTACTATGATAGGGGTAACCATCATGAGTTTACCAGTCTCGTGAAAGAATTAGCGAGGCCAGGGGAACTGACCCATAATACAGTATACCCTTTTGAATTTGCCAATGTTGAAAAACCTTTTGAGAGTTACACAGGTTCAAATGTTCGGCTGCGATACTTTCTCCGAGTAACAATTGTTCGAAGACTTAGTGACATTGTTAAGGAACTTGAATTAGTTGTGCATACGCTGAGTTCTTATCCAGACATGAATAATCCTATCAAAATGGAAGTGGGCATCGAAGACTGTCTGCATATTGAATTTGAGTATAATAAAAGCAAGTGAGTGACATTTCTCATGCATTTATTACCGCACGTCATTTTATTTTATTTATAAATTCTATTATCTCTTTTTTATTAATCTGAATGTTAGTGTTAATATTTCAGCATTGGTGATGATGTCGTATAATTGTATTAAAGACAAAAGTTAACGAGTACCTTTGTTTCAGATATCATTTAAAAGACGTAATTGTCGGAAAAATATACTTTTTGCTCGTTAGAATTAAAATCAAACATATGGAAATAGCCATTATAAAACGGGAAACAACAGGTTCTGGTAAGCAATTTAATTGTGAATGTAATGTAATAGTTTCAATGAAAAAGGATCGCTAGGTTTTAGTACCAATTATAATATCTTTGGTCTAGCAACAAAGGGTTTTAATTTTCCAAAAAGTGATAACAGCATGAAAATTTGAGGGAACATGTGGAATGTATAGACAAATTGAGTAATTAACTCCTATAGCATTTACTTTATCGGCGTATAGGCAGCAAAAAAGTCTTTCGTTCAGAATTCTGGCCAAACCTTTATTTTATCCTCTACCACTTCCATCATATACTATTTTCACATATTTACTAGAATTTGATTAACGTTCCGAACGATAGTCTCAACGCGCCATTTTAAAATTTTGTTGGTTTGTCTTTTCGCATATACGCTGCGTATGTGGAAGCTGTGGAAGAGTTGATAATTCAATTTGTCCATGCATTCCACATATTCCCTCAAGTTATAATGATGTGTTTTTGGAAAGTTAACATAGAAAAATGGTTTACTTTGCTTGGACTATGTTTTTATGACTGGTTCTTGTTTACGCTATTAGCACAAATATTTTCTTTTTTAAATGTGCGTGTTATTTGATACATGGGGTGCTACAAAGTTAATTAGAGTATATATTTGCAGGACCCCATACATTTACTGAGAACGAAACTATTGCCAAATATGAAATAATGGACGGAGCACCGGTTAGGGGCGAATCTATTCCTATAAGAGTATTCTTGGCAGGATATGATCTGACCCCAACGATGCGCGATATTAATAAAAAGTTTAGTGTCAGATATTATCTGAATTTAGTTCTAATGGACGAAGAGGATCGGCGTTACTTCAAACAACAGGTAATTTGAGAAAGTAATCGTTCGATAATCAAGTTTAAGATATATTTCCAACTTTTGTATTCGTCCATAAATACAAGTTATTCTGTTATTTTTTTTAAAGGAAATAACATTATGGAGAAAAGGAGAGAAGAGCAGAAAATCTCAAACCGCTTCCCCACATATGCCATCACATTTAGTATCAGCGGAAACTGGATTTCCTCAAGGAGCAGCTCAAAATGGGCCACCATCAATGTCATCTTGTCCAAGTCAATCAGTATCCAGTAGTGTCACAGGTATTGAGGATATTCATGCTCCAATCGAAGGCATGACACGAGAGGAAGGTGACGGTGAGGGCGAGAAAGAAATAAATACCGAAAGCAACTGAGTGCATTAATGTAGAGGGCTTTGAAGAAGCTGATATAATCAAGAGGACTGAGCAACTCAAAGATTGCACAGAGGGGATAGTTTTACTTGAATTTAGGTTTTGCCGTATTCTCGAGGAGACATGTTTTGTGGTAGACACTGGAGAAACGAGGACTTGCACTGTGAAGTTGTATATATTTTTGCATATGTGGCTATATTAATTGCTCTAACAGAAGGAAAATTTATCTGAGTTTAGACAAAGGACATATTGCAGATAAAAATTTATGCTGACATAAAGAAGCAATTATTAGTCTGCTTTCTCTGAGACTAATTTCACGCATACAACGTATGCTTCTAGTATACCTGCAGGAACAGGTTACGAAACAAAATATTATCTTGACGTACAAATGATTCGCTGATATAAACTACTGGAAATTATAAGAATTTTTTTATTAGAATCCATTTTTCTTTCATTAAGATTGTACCGTTTCTTAAATTTTTTACATTTTTCAGTAGCAGTTTACATACTGCACAATTTTCAAAATCGAAATGTGTTTTCTGGCGACCTCCTGGCTGATTAAAAGATTTATGAATTTAGTGGAGGTATAAGTTGTAGTTCACTCATAAAATCATAAAGGCAAACATTTCATTGATGCAATAGGGTGTTCTACGCTTGGTATCCTCAGTCTATGATAGTATGATATAAGCAGAATTGCTGTCAAATGGTGGTCATACCATAATTTTGTAACATTCTACATAAATGAAGAATGGATGTAAAAATATTTATGAATGCGTATTAGTCGACACGATTGTGCACTCTGTTTTATGCAGATAAATTTATCATTTTCTGCGTCCTTTGTTATTTGTTGACCAAAAACTTGTAAATGAATGATGGATCATTAGTTATGATTATGAAAATGTCAAATGTGTATTACAATTATTATTATTATTATTATCATCATCATTATACGATATACAGGTAGTTGTTTATTTTAAAATCCCAATTATCATAGTATGAAAATATAAAAACCCAATAAACATATTTATGCATACTACATTCGCGATTTTTAAAAGTATGCATTAGTGTTAATAACGATAACTTAAATAACAAAACCATTTTATATGCGTCATTTTTCCATTTCCGGAGCGGTGTGTGTAGGAGGTACGTGAGTGATAGAGTTGGTTTTATAATTGAAGTAGGGAAATGAAGACCTAAATAGCAAAATGAGTTCAACTTGAGCTCAACAGAGACTTTGAACTCAGCATGCAGCCAAGGAGCTTGTGTACGCAATGCAAAGAGATAAGAGAGGAGAGCGGCCAGCGCTACCTTCCGTACCTTGGTCTGTGCGTGCAACATATAAAGCACTATGGTGCGAGCGAAATATTAAAGCGTTTTTCGGTATGTCATTTTCACACAGCACGAGTATGAATGAGACGGCAATACGATCCCGGAGTCGCACTTAAGAGCTTGGTGAGGCATCTTCTTTGCCCATTTACTTTTTGAGTTTTTTCTTTTGCTAAATAATTGTTGGTTTTATGTTGGTTTTTGATGGAACAATTAGAAAATTTGTTACTCATTTTTTTTTGAAAAATGGAAAATAAAATTTGGAATGTGAAGTTGGCCCCAAAAATCTTATTTTTCACAAAAATAACTTTTTCTGTGTGCAAGCGATGCCAAATTTTTTGTTGTTCACGAATCACGTAATTAAAAAATTTGTTGGCAAGCGGTTTCGTTGAAAATAACACAAAACCATTCATTTAGGGTGACCATGCCGCGTGACTGTGAACTAGGCTGCATACATCTAATACATATTTCTCAATCAAAATCATCCTGAAAAATCGGCAAGAACTTAATCGATGCCAAATTTTTTTTCGATCACGAATTGCCTAATTAAAAAATTTGATGGTAACCGGCTTTGTTAAAAACAATAATATCATACGCGCGCCAGAGATGAGTAGGGCTCCACATAATATAGCTCCTCGTCTATAACGGATTTGAATGATTTTTTTTGCAATCGTTTGTAGGTGTTTGATATTGCATCCACGGCATTTGATAGTCCACCATTTATTTTGAATATTAAATTAATTTTCTAGGGAATTTTTCTTTTTCTTAGCCCCTAATTCAAATATTGGGTAAACTGCAGTATACGACTCCGAACTGAAGTCGCTGCTAGTGACTTAGAGTTTTAACGTAGCGCCATCTGCCAAATGTAATGTGAATCGTATGGAATAGTGGCACTACCTGGTCGGAAAAAAGTGAAACTATCTTTAAAAATTTGAAATGAAATTATACTTTTACTGTTATTATATATATTATTTTGTTATAAAAATATATTTTCATAGAATATGACCTAGTAATCGCAATAGATATTCCATGTTTGGAGATTTTTTCGTTTAATTTTCGTGCAAGCCGGTGTTGCGCAGCAGTAGTCGATGTTTTTTGACAATAGTGAATGATCGATCGACGGCTACACTCGTGCCTCTCATTAAGGAATTTATCGCACCTGGCACCATAATCGTTAGCGATTTTTGGAAAGCCTATGAATCCTTAGGTGCAGAAAGCTACGAGCATCTGGCCGTCAATCATTAATTGTCTTGCGAGCAGATGCCCTTGATCCTTTTAAAACGTTTTTGAAAGACATTGCTCGCGCTCATCCACCTCCATCTAACGACGTTGACGCTGCAGAGGACACTGACGCAGCGGAAGCAAATGGAAGTGGATTTTGAAGTGGAATCGTCGACGGAGGAAATCTAAAAAAAATCGGCACTTTTCAGAGCCATGAATTATTGACGTAGCATTAACTTCTCGATTGACAATATTTTGCGTAAGATGGAAGAAGAGGTTTCAGCTTCGCAATTTGTAACTAAATTATGCAAATTTATGTATAATATATTTTGTTCAGATCTACATTATTTAATATATATGTATATTTATGCTTAAAGAGTACTTTGAGGACAATTTGAAATATACAATGTATATATTGAAGACAATTGTATACTTTGGGGTCCGACCTCAATCTATTTTCAATATAACGTATACTTTGAGGACCATAAAGCGGACTGTCATCAAATTTGTTTATATTTTTCTAACGTTACACAGCCAGTGTCTGTGATGGGCTTAGAAGTTTCGTTTGGTTAGATTAGGTTAGAATTCCAATGCTGTGATGCCGCAAGGTTTAGTTTTTTATTTTTTTTTTTAATATTAGCTTGCTATTGTGGACGCCCTAACTTCCAAGGCCTTCAAACTATACGACTTACATGTTTATATATTCCAATAAAAATAAATGTTTTATTATTTTAAACATGGTTAACTTTTTTTCGAATAGGCGGCGTGACTATTCATGCGATTCACATTATATCCGACAGATGAGATTACGTCAAAAATCGAAGCCACTAGCAGCCAACTTCAGTTCGAAGTCGTATACTGCAGTTTTACCCAAATGTTTGATAACCTAATCGCTTTTTGCTCATATACAATGATTTGTAGGTCATTTATAGGTGCCTTATATGTCACTGATGATATGAAATAATTGATTCTTTAATCGTAAATAATTTAAAAAAGTGTCACGTCCTGATCATCGCCACTATCGCTTTCGTGGCAGATTCGACTATGTAAATCTGGCGAGGTGTGTTCATTGGCCACCAAAGCTCTGATGAGAACTCCAACGGTGTTCGGTCTTCTGCATATAAGTTGATTTCTGGTACGATGATGTTATGGTTTTTCAAACTGTATAAAGGCGTTAGAAATAAAAATGCAGGTGCTATTGGAGAACACTATAACTAACTTTATTTACTTTAATTATAATGTGGTTTAGTCTAAATCAATCTACCTTAGCTGAATCTATCTAATTAACTCTACGACACAGCTTCGAGGTACACTCTTCAAGACTAGAAATCGAACTGGCCTCTTGGATCCCAAGAGATACAGTCCTTCGTATTTCTTATGCATACATCCGCACTCGTACACATTCATATGTACTACTCTTTGTGGAGGGCGACCGTGTGGCGCCTCACTGTCCGGGCTCAAGATCGAGGGCCTTGTCTTACGCACAAAAAGCTCACATGCACACCCTATCCTTAATTTATTTGTAGGGAGTGAGAGTTCCTGGGAAACTTACTCGGTTAGGATAGCAATAAACAAATGGCCCATGCCTACATTCTTTGTAGCCCGTATGTTTATGCACATGTAGGGGCTAGAAAGCTTTTTCCGAACTGTTTAGAATATACCTTATTTATGCGTTAATGACAGATTGAGAATTTAAAAGCATTGAATCTGATTTGGGGAGGGAAATCGCGATTTCATTTTAATCCCTCATTTGAACTTGCCGCTCAATTCTAGTGAGATTGTTTATCACTAGGCCGCAACATAACAAAAGTTTATCTAGGGAATTTGATAAACAGCATCTAGCGCGCATGCGTGAGGACTTTCATGTCAGCTAAATCGTACTCATTGATTTGACTCATTAAAATCCCTAACAGAATTTATCGTCCTTTTTTTCTTACTGAAGACTATAATGGCTGCACATCTTAAATGACTTACGAATAAATAACTCATGTGGATGAGGAAGTATTCACAGTAGCTGCTGAGTGCTGACCTATGCATGCGGTCTAACGTAAAAGGTCATTCAATTATTTGCTAGTGTTGCAATGAACCGCTATATTCAATACTCTTTACCTTGGATTTTAGCATTTCATCAAAGAACTTATACCAATCTTTAAAGATCCTTGATTGGAATTTTTTACCAACGTAAGCCAGCTATTATTTAGATTAAAACAATTTTTAATTTTTTCCTCCTGCTTTTTAGGTGACTGTACACATTACCTTTAGACACCGATATCTCTTCCGGCAAAGAGCAGAATTCAAGGTGCTTAGGGAGAAATCTAACATAACGCAACATAAGAGTTTGCAGAAGATGTTTATGTTTGTTGTACAAATTATTTTATTAATAAATACTATAAATACATAACTATCCGAGTATAGTTCGAAGTATACATTTTTAAACTACATATGTATTAACAATTGTGATGGAGGTAACAGTATTCATATAGAGACAAGAGTAATTAAATTAAGCATCTAAAACAGAGTCTAACTATTTCTCGAGAACAACTGATTGTACATATTTATCTTTTGTTTGACCATTCATTTCTGTAAGAAAATACAAATGATGCATGACACTGTACGCTATGTGCATCAAGTTCAAAAGTTTAACAAGAAAAATTATCTTTTGAACAAGAAAACTGAGTACAGATTGCACAGTATTTTCTTCAAACTCTATCTCAATATCATCAGCATTCAGATGAGATTCAAAATTTGTGCAATTAATAAAACTTCAGGTGATTCCTTATCGAGTACTACTTGGCGGGTCCCTCGACTTCCACATCTAACATCTAGATACAACAAACTACGGAGAGGAACACTTCGACACCCTGGACTTCCACATCCGACACCTAGATACAAGACACTACGGAGCGGAACACCTGGACACGCTGGACTTCCACATCCGACACCTAATTACAGGAAACTACAGAGAGGAGCATCTGGAAATCCTATATCTCTAAAAATTGTCACCTAAAGTACGAGGAACTATGTCAAAGCACACATATACGTACACGCATACACATGCGCTCCGCATTAATGCTATTAAAAACTTAATAATTCTATACTGTTGTGAAAGCACCCTTATACTAACTGGAAATTCGGTATGAACGGT
>JASANN010000406.1:0-28627 GCA_031762395.1 Calameuta pygmaea
TGAGGACTCCCAATTTATTAATTGGTGAAGGGATTTCGATCTGTTACGTTCTCGATCAGCTGTTCTCTGTATCGCGCCATATTTGCTTGACGTTTACCCCGACCCTCTCTACCTTAACCTCCCACTCCCGTTCGTGTATCTAGTTGCATTTGCGCTGGTGTTACGCGACCCTAAAGAGGGTCAAACTATGGTTGCGTTTCTCGATTTTATGCGTCCCCAAAAATCGACAGGATCTGTTAATTTATCGCAATTTGTGATAGATTCCGTCAGACCTCTCGTTTTGGCTGAGTTGTGCCTGTTCCATCCCAACGACCAGGTTATACCGGTTTGTCAGTTCCCGGTAGTAAAAGAATTGGCTGCGCGCGCCTGACTTGCGGATACATCAACGAAAGGTGGACGGCCGAAGGTAGACGATAAATATCAGAAAACTTGCCATTTCTTAATATTTTTTTTTAATGTTCCTGACCTAAGACGTCAAAAATCCTTTCAGGGATGTTTTTTCTCGAAAAACCAAAGCTCTATACCACATTTTAGTCGATTCAGAGATAGCGGCTTTATGGAAATTTAGCCAGATAATATTATGTTATGCTATGTTAAACATTGTAAAATTTTCAAACATACGAATGAACTCCATCTTGATACAAATATCGTGTTATTCCTCCGTTATAAATAATTTTTAACACTGGAGTTTAAAATGACCACTATAAATGCCTAAGGAGCTTATAGAATAAAAAACGGTTAATAATAGAGAAACAATATATACTTTCACCAAATTAATGGTAAGTTAATAATTATAAAAAAAAAACCATGTTGAATCCATACACATTGTTGAAACAGAAAACAATAAAAGATATTTTTAGCGTGTAATTCTCAATGCCTAGAAGAACATATCTGTACTTAAAGATTTTAACCCATTAATGCCCAAGTCCTTCCTGCTAGAAATATTGTAAAACTCAATATGGTGTCAGGAATTTTTGAAGTCGCTGATTACGAATCTGAACTCTGTAAGGAAAAAAGACTTGAGAGACATGACAATCTGCAAAACTATAATGAAAGAGAAGAGGGGATAAGGAATTAACCTGCCCCGAAATAGGAATAATCCGTCCTCTTTCGCTCTGAGGACGTCGAGAAAGAAGGATGTTTCTGTTTAACCCACTTTGGTGTTTACGGGACGGATGAAACGGATTTCGTGTCTCACCTCTCTATCACGCTTGGCCAGCTGAAAAGTTTTCATCTGTGGACTATTCAATGTTGTTGGACAAACCAACATGACTGCGAGCCCCAGAGCACTATGAAAGAGCCAACGAGCGTTCTTCAAAGAATCCAGCTGAGTACATTTTCGAACATTTTTTCAATATTGTGAATCTTAGAAGTGATCAAATTTGTTAATGGATCCTACATGTCTGTGCGTGGTATGAGAATGAATGAGTGGACTGAAATAAAATTATAAGGTCGAAAGTAATTTAATGTACAATTTTGGCATGATTGGAAATATGAAAAGATTAATATTCAATGAAATCACCTACTTCATGGAAGTCCTAATTCAATTCATAACCGTAGTATGTGTAATGGTATATCTTTGTTCTTGAATAATAGTAAGGACAATTCAAAAAAATAAAGGAGTTATAACTAAAAATTCAGAATTTCAAAATGGTGAATCCAAAACGATGGCATTGCATATCAAAATTTCATGCAATTGATTTGAAACTAAATTTTTAGTGTGCTATCGAAGTCACACGTCAGCGACCCCAAATACCTCCCAATGGATTATTGTGGGCATTAATGGGTTAATAAAATACACATACCTGTATTTGATGAGCTGCAGCATCAGCGGTAAACGGCATAATTTTTTCATAAATTAAGTTCACACGTGCATGTAATAACCACAGTTCCACTTTGCTGACGAATTCTCCGAATGTTTATGAATAATCTCTGAAAATACAATCATATTACAAATAGAACGAATCAAATATTGCTGTATTCAAATAATACGTATAACAATTATAAAATATGTAAAGTTATCACAGTAATTAAAATTCGGAATTTACAGTGCATTATAAGCATAAGGTAAGAGGCATACATGATGTTCGTAAAATTCCGCACACTCTGTAGGCCATTATATTCGACCTGATATTCTGAAAACTATATTCGCTACGCTACAGGGACTTGCTACGCCACCACTAACAACGACTGAGAGGGTCTTATAGGGAACCGATGGTTGGAGGGAGGGAGACACTCTTATACGGAACGCCTGAATTCGGGACCAATAATGGTGTCCCGAACGAGGGGAATAGGCTAACCCCTCTACGCGTCGGCCTGGCTTGCTCGCCACCAGTCGCCACTGCCAGCCCCCCCCCCCCCTCCCTCACGCTTCCGACTATCTCTCCCCAAGGACGGCATTAATGTCACGCAGTGTACAAAGGTGAGGACTCCAAATTTATTAATTAATGAAGGGTTTTCGATTTAATAGTTCCGATTCGTTTTTGCGTTCTCGATCAGTTGCTCTCTGTATCACGCATTATTTGCCTAACGCCTACGCCGACCTTCTCTACCTCAACCTAGCATCCTGAGCAGCCACGCATTTCCGTAACCGTCTGTTACCGTTCGTCCATCCAGTTGCGTTTGCTGTTTTTACGCCACCCCTAAGATCAGCTCATATGGTTGCGTTTCTCGATTTCACGCACGCCCAAAAATCAACAGGATCCGTTAAGTTATCGTATCTTCTGATAGGTTCCATCAGAGCTCTCGTTTTGGCGGAGGTGGGCCTATTCCATCCCAACTCCCAAGTCATACTGACTTGTCAACTCCCGGTGATAAAAGAATTAGCTGGCGCCCGCCTGGCTTACGGATACATGAGCAAACTGTGAATGGCCGATGGCCAACGTAGGTTTGTTTTCGAAGGTAGTTAGCTCTCGGATTTTTCGTTATCGATGTCGAGTTAAGAAAGTACGTTACAATGGCATAATTGAAATTTTTCAATTGTTTGAGGAGAAAATTTCAATGAAACTTGAAAATTTTCACCGATCAGCATCATTAACCGATCGACAGATATGCACGAGGCATCGGATTGGCGAAGAATTCTGATCAATTCTTGGCTTTCCCACGCTCCATTCTCGATCAACTGCTGGGAATAGGAACTATGGCATATATGTACCTGTGCATCTCTGTAGTCTCTAAGGTTACGCCATGTTGCGCAAGGTGAACATAGAGCCCAGTAAGAAAGCTATGCTTTTCTATCGATAGCGTGTGCATATTACTAGATAGCTCGAGTTTTGCTTTCTTGTGTCATTTTGCAATGTATCAGTGCGTAGGAAAATGTCTTGCGTTTTCCAAATGGTACACATAGCGAATGTGAAAATGAAGAGATTTTACGTACGCCCATTGTGGATCGGCTCATGACACAAATAAATGAGATATACCCAATGGCGGTTATGTGCATTTGGGCAGTGATGTTATTCTGATTGGCTGACTTTACTTATGCTGTGTCGTTACGCCGCAACACCAGTTCTATTTTGGGTGGCCATCTCCTTACAAACTGAAACGGCTGATAATTCTGATTGGTAGAAATTTTCAAGTTTTCATTGGAATTTTCACCAAAACTAATTGAAAATTTTCAATTATGCACTGTAACGACATTTGTCAAGAGAAATCATGTTTACAAATAAATGGCACTCTTCGAGAAGGAATCGAAAGTACATAATAAAAATGGGCGCCAATTACAGATAATCTGTACTGCTTAACCGTCTCCAAAATTTATCATAGCCATGTGGTTGCGTTCTATGTTTGAGAGACAAACAATGAAAACTGAAAAATTGGGAGATTCACTCTGAATTACAATGAACAACCGCTACAATTTTCCAAATAAATACAGAATCAAAATTTGGCCCGATGTATTAGGCCAAACAGGAAAAATACGTGGCACAACTGTTTCTAAACGAACTATATAAATCTTACATTGAACAGAACCGTAGATCCTTCAAATTATTAGAACAATTCCGCGAACCGATTTACATTATTTGCAAAAAAACGGGACCGAGATTTTATTTATTAAGTCGGGGAAATCATTAATTCTATGGAATTATTAAGTCGGCCGTCCCAAGAACTTATCGACAAAATAATATCTATAATTTTACAAGGCCCTATTGTGCTAGACAAATTATTACTGAGTCTATGCAATCGCAAAAATCAAATCTAAATTAAACCAGACAAACTCTGTACAATATTCCTAACCGAATGTACACGCTTAACCATATTATACAAAATTTCACGTTAGCTAGTGCTAACGGACTCACGATACCCTTGGACTAAGGAAACGACTCCGTGGACTGTATGTTTGTTATATCTATATTTTTGTTTTTAAATGCAAATATACACTTTAGAAAAAAAATAAAGAGTGGTATTTACCTATAGAAGCGGAATTCGTTTTCTGTTATACTGAATAGGTCTGAGGAATCGCGTAGTGTTCATCGAATTCTGAGCATTATATGTTCTCGATTTCGCAAATACATTACGATCACTAAATTATTAATTTTGGGAAAATAACATTTTTTCCGATAACTTGCTTTTCTACTATTCACTTTAATGTAGGTTATTTTTTGGACAAACCATATTTACGCATGTGCACGATGGTTTTCGACATGAAATTTCGTGTCGGGTCAACTCACGCGACCAATTTCGTCTTTTCACAATTTGAGAACGATTGTAATTGAGTGAGTTACTCACTGTCCTCACTTTCACCTAATCTAAAAAGCGTAATAAGCCCCCTGATTCACACAGGCGGTACGGGATGTTACAGGGGCAGGCAACGCTTAGGTGGTGAATACAGGATGTTCCAGAACTACTTTTATATTAGCAAGTGAACGATAGTTGATGATCCCCCGAGTACTCTCCCGCAAAGCGTTTGTCCAATTCGCAATAATTTTTAAATGGGAAGGATATAAGATGCACCAATCAGAAAGAAGGATTTCCGTGGATCATTCCTGCATGGTGGGAGGTACGGTCGTACAAGGTAAAAGTTAGTTGCATCAGACGGATCGCGCAATTAGCAATTTTTTCACGGTCCAAGCGCCAAGCGCATTCTTTCAGATTTCCGATGCTGCTGGAATGCCACAGTCGTAGCTTATCACGGCACTGATCTAATATAAAAAAATCACAAATTAAAACATTCAATCGTCAGAGTTCTCGCAACAAGTAGTCTGTCCGTCCGCACAGCGCTCATGAGAAGAACTGACGAGAAGCCGTGAGTGGAAAACGGACTAACAATAAGAATTGTCGAAAATGTTATTCGCTATTGCAATGTTACATCGCCCCAGCATTGGCTGTCTGTGAATTCTTATTATTAGTTCGTTTCCCACTCACGGCTTCTCGTCAGTTCTTCTCATGAGCGCTGTGCGAGACTTGTGACCAAAGGAATGCAGGAACTGTTAATACGCTATACAAAGACCTCTAAAGGAGAAATGATACAAAGTCAAGTAAAAAAAAATACAATTACTCAAAATACTATCAAGAGATTAAATTATTACTCCGCAATTATTTTTTGCTTGAATACAGTTCAGCTGGAAATCATAAGACCAGTACACACGCGCGAGAATTGATAAACAAAATTATATAGCGCATAAAAAGGTAACGAGATAGATTTCCGGCATCGACGACATCGAAAGGCGAATAGTTAAAAACAAATCGTGACTCATAGACACGGACAACATTGAAAGATATAAGATACAGAAATAGTCTAGATACGAGAAAATAAAAAAAAAATAGAAAAGTTAACACTAAACCTAATGAAAATACAAACATGACTGAACGGATTTGTTTCATGGTCAAATATACAGTCGGCCAGTACAAAATTTCGAGAAATGACGCACTGAATCTTTTCCTTCTGATTAAACCTGATTTTATCTTAGTTTAAAGACAAGGAAGATCTAAGATCAGAACATGAAACTTCTTTGGATTTGCAATCGCTGCTTACCTATATAACCGAGTGGGGAGCAGTTGGGAGAGAGCTACGGAGCAAAGCTGGAGAAGAGAACTACAAGAGGTCGTCCGCAGTGAAACAGCTTCTCAGCGAGAATGACGAGAACAAAAAAGAACTCGAGGGTGAATTAGTAGAAGTCGAGGATAAGCTGTGGGTCGAACAAAGTAAGTGGAAAGCAAAATTCGCTGAACAAGAAGGAATATTAAAAGCCTTGGAAACTCAGAACGTGGAACTACGCTAACATAGCACCGATTGAGTGTTGATTTGGAGATGAAAAACAGCAACAGGATCAAACGTATGACCACAACGGGAACGACTTGACAAAACTATCCCTAGAAGGCAGAATCGAAATCAGGGATGACCGCAGCAGACGAGAGAGAGAAGTCCAGCGACGGATTGAGGATTAAGCTAGTACGAGACGAAACAGCATGGGCGGGGAAGTGTACACAGGCTATTTAAAACTGTAGGCGAAGGGCCAATGGTCTACATGGAGTGATATCGAAGGCAGACTAGTCCCGTCCTCCGAAATAAATGAAGGAGTTGGGTCTGCCCTACCTACGCTCCAAGATTCAAATGGATTTCATGGGTTTCGGAATCGAGGAAACCAGAAACAACGAGACTACAATGGCTGAAGATAGGCGACGAAGAATTCGAGCGATGTCGTGGAATATTGCTAGTATGAGGAAGATCCACCAAGTCTGGGACTCGCTGAAAGAGTGTGACATCATCGACCTCCAGGAAGCATGGAGCATAAACAGGAAAATAATATTATAGGTTGTCTTGATAGGAACTTTGATCGGACAACGAAACCAGCGATAAGAATAAATAAAAAAAGACCGTGTTTTAGGGGGGCAAATAGTAGGGTTAAGGAAAAGTACGATGAAAAATTAAACAGTAGGTGAATGGAAAGGCCTAGTAATTAAAAGGGCCAGGCTATGCAATAGAAGCAGTAAATTCACCATCATAACTATTTATAATAACTGTGGTTTCCGAAAACTTGAAAACAAGCTTGGAATCGAGATAGAGATGGCATCCAAAAAGGGGGAAGCGATTCTCTTAATTGGGAACATAAACGCTAGGATAGGAAAAGAACATGGTAGAATAGACAAATCATATGAATGGGAGGTTGGAAGACGATCGGAAGATAAACTGCTGAAGTTCTTTTTTTCACTTCATGTTCCAAATTATAATCTGTTATCTAGATAACAATAAATAATTTTGTGGGCTAGATGTCGAATTTCAGACCGAGCGTTCACCAACACTCAATTCTCTGTTTTTTCACTAATGCTAAGCGGAATTTAGCGAAATCGTTTACATATGTCAATCTGTTGGTTTGAATCTTTTTAGCCTTCTTTTAATTTTGTTCCGGCCCAGTGAGCTGGCACTAGCTCGTTGGGATGTTGTTCAAGTCTTCTTTCGTAGGAGGCACTGAATCGTTGTATTTCTTCCTTCGCAGTATTCATCGCGAGGTTTTTGTGGATGTTAATGTTTGCGACATACCGTGGAGCACTTATTATCGTTCTTAGAATTTTCAATTGAAATCTCTGTAAGATTTCTAAATTGGAGTTTGAGGCTGTTCCCCATAGCTGTATTCCATAGGTCCATATTGGTTTAAATATGATCTTGTAAATGTTTAGTTTATTATGAGAAGGCAGTTGGGACGTCCGTCCAATAAGCCAATAAATTTTACGTAGTTTCGTGTCTAGTTCCTTCCGTTTAGTCTTGATATGCTTGGTCCATATTAGCCTTCGATCTAGGTGCATTCCGAGGTATTTTACTTCACTAACTGTGGGTAAGTTTCGATTGTATAGCTTGATATTCGCGCAGTTTCCTGCTTTCATGGTAAATGTGATATGGACAGATTTTGATTCGCTTGCTTTGATTCGCCATTTGTTAAGCAATGTTTCTGTATCTTCCATCTGCTTTTGAAGTCGTTTGGATGCTAACTTGGGGTTTGCATGCACTGAAAGGAAGGCTGCGTCGTCGGCAAAAGTCGCCACGGTGATGCTTCTTGTCGTGGGTAAGTCAGCAGTGTATATTGTGTATAGAACTGGTCCTAGTACACTACCTTGGGGTACTCCTGATCTAATTGGGTACAGCTGTGAAAGGCTTACGCCATTGCGTACTTGGAATTGTCTGTTATTTAGATATGATTTCATGATGAGATAATACTGTGGTAGGTTTGTTTTAATTTTATATAGTAATCCCGGATGCTATACTTTGTCAAACGCCTGTTATATGTCTAGAAATGCAGCGGAGCAGTATTTTTTTCCTCTAGCGAGTTTGAAATGACCTTGTAAATTCTATTTACTTGCTCAATTGTTGAGTGCTTTCCTCGGAATCCGAATTGATGATTAGGTATTAGCTTTTGTTCGTCTATTATGCATTTCATTCTCACAAGTAATAGTTTTTCAAATAACTTGGACATAATGGGCAATAAACTTATAGGCCAGTAGGATGTGGCTTCATTCGGCAGTTTCCTTGGCTTTGTAATCATTATGATTTCAGCGACCTTCCATTGGCAAGGGATTTGTGATGTCCGGATGATTGCATTGAATAAGGTGTTGGAGAAAGCTGTGTTTCTACCGGTTTTGGATTTGTGGCCCGTGACCTGTACCAATGGTGTTTTTGGGTTGTTGAGTCCCGTTTACTAAGTAATTCTCGATAAATTTTGCAACCTTTGTAGTTAGCCGGGTGCTCCTCTCCGTTGCATAGTGCACATTTAGCTGAGGTATCCCTTGTTTTTGTGCATATGGTTGTATTGTGATTACCCCCGCATTTAACACACCTATATTGTTGTCGACAATATGTCTTTGTGTGGCCGTACCTTTAAAGTACTATGGGTGAAGAGATCTAATGACGACTCTGTACGAACGTAATTGCTTTAGTTGGAATGTGTGGTATGATGCTCCCTCTTCGTTTAGCACTTTTATTATTTTCCTGTATACCTCGGAGTTGTTAGGCATGATCTTCAGGTTACCACTACTGCTGATAGTTTTATGTGAATAGCGTGTTTTGCTCACTATACGTTCCAATTTACTCGCTAAATCAGCCATATATTTGACACCCGGTATAAATATTGGAGGTGGATTCGGTTCCTTTTTCTCCTTGCTTGTTGTTCGATTAGTATCGGTGTTTACATTCTGCGCGTTCGATGATCCTTGCTCCTCGCTGAAGGGGGAGAATCTGTTGTTGCTAATAGGTTGATATCGCTCGTTATCGCTGCCTGAGAGACTGTTTGTTCTCCTTGGGCGTTTCTTGGGATGGACTACTTGCCAAGCTGGTGATTGGCCTGATGTATTGGATGAGCTTGAATTACGATCAAGAACTATACTAGATACTGTACCTTTTTCTGAGTGACGTATTTGGGTGTATGTAGGTGTTTGATCCACTCGCTGGCTCAATTGATGTTGCCGGTTATTTCGAATGACACCGGAGCTTGTTTGTTGTGGACGATTTGCAGTATCTTCTATTTGCATGTCTGTATCCTCATCCTCGTCTGCATCCGATACACTAAAGGCCATTGCTGCGAGATTGGTTAGCACCAGTGGTCCATTCCTTGCAGGGTACTCGTTGGATTGTATTGTTGTAAGTTGACTATTATAACTCGGTTACTTTCGCTTGTAAACACAAACACGTTCGTGTCCGATCGCTACTGAACAGTGAAGGGAAAAAGCTATTGGAAGGAGCCAGGGAGATAGAAAAGGAAACTTCACATTTGTTGGAGATTCGGATGGCTCGGTTATTGATTACGTCATAATCACTGAAAGAAACCAATTTTTAATCAACGATCTAAAAATAGAGGTTAGAACTGAATCTGATCACCTTCCAATCTCGCTTAACCTTGGGAGTACAACTCAATACAGAGCAGATACAGACATTCATGCAAATGAGCGAATAAGCAATAGGGAAATTAGGAAAAAGCTGGTATCGAACGGTGAACTTAGTGAAGAATACAAGGAAGGATTTCTCGAGAAGTGGCACCTCACTGAAGAGGTGGAATGATCTAAAGATAAATGGGATAGATTGGATGAAATAATTTGGAACACGGCATATAAAGTAGAAATGACTAGAAAGTTAGGAAATGGTACACAAGGTCCTAAAAAATGCTGTAAAGAAATCAAAGATCAAAATAGTGTTCGCAAGTCTTAAGAAATTCTTGGCTAATAGGGGGTGTTCGCTGAGAAAGTAAAGCTAAAGTAAATAAGAAATGATAAAGAGAGAGAACACTGGAAAGAAAAGTGGGAAAGGGTAGAGAAGAGTAAAAACCCAAGTGAAATGATCAGACCTGTTCGTCCACGCAAAACATTTTCGGGTAAACAGTTGAGCAAAAAGGAATGGTTGGCGCATTTTAAGAACCTTTTGGGGGGGGGGGGGCGGTCGAAAATCATAAGAATACGGGCAATAGTTCGATAGAGTGTCGCAGGGATACGAATAATAGCGCAATTGAAGAAGGGGATATTGAACATCTTGAACTGCAAAAAATGATTCGGGACCTCGAATGGACTGCAACGCTAAAATCTCTAAGAGGTATGAAAAAAGGTAAAGCGGCAGGAAAAGATGGAATTACAGTTGAGTTTCTTAGGGGCATGCCTTAAAAAAGCTTGAGAGAACTGTAGAGATCTTAGGCCGGTTTTGGAAGGAGGGGACAATGGAGAAGAGTTGGGAAGTCGGGAAAATTTTCCCTATACATAAAGCGGGAAATGTCAACGATGCAACAAATTATTGCGGTATCTCCCTCTTGAATACGGGTGACAAATTGCTAACGAATATAATGACAGGCAGATTGCGTTGGTGTCTGGAAAATAAAAAGCTTCTGAAAGAGAGCCAAGCAGGTTTTAGGACTGGGAGGAGAACGCGCGATCATATTTTTGTTTTAAAGTGTCTAATCAACAATAGACTTAAAAAGAAAAAGTGTAAACTCTTTACCGGGTTCATGGACTTAAAGGACGCTTTTGACTCTATTGCTAGAGATCTTCTTATAGAAAAACTGAAAAAACTGGATATTAAAGGCAGAATGCTCAAAATGGTAAAATGCATCTATGGAAACACACTAAACGAGGTTATTGCTAGCAAAGGGGGTGACGGACAGCTTCAAAACAGGAAAAGGAGTACGGCAGGAGTGTTCCTTGAGCCCGCTTCTTTTCATGAGGACATTGACGAGATGTGGCAGCGTAAAAATGAGAGGGGTTCTTTATTGGGAAAGGATAAAACCTTTGCTTTGAAGTTCGCAAACGATATAGTCGTGGTCTCAGACGATAGTAAAGGCTTGGGAAGCATGATCGCGTCATTGGAAAAGTATGTAGACAAAAACAAATTAACTATCAAGGTAGACAAAACGAAAGTACTCATTTTCCAAAACGGAGGTAGGAAAAAGGACGAAAAATAGCGTTACAACAACAAAGAATTGGAAATCGTCAAAGAGTGTAAATATCTGGGGACGTGGTTCTCCTCTGAAAATACCTTTTGAAAACATATTGATAGAATATCTGGAAAAATTAACAAGACGATAAGTGCGGCATGGGACGTTCTCAAAAGAGCAAAAATTGTTAGCATAAAGCGACGTTTAGTACTTATACAGTCGTTGGCAAAAAGCAGGATGTTGTATGGGGTGGAAGTGTGGGGCTGGCGCCGTAAAGAGAGATTAGAACGTCTTCATTCCAGATATGCCAAAATGGTAATGGGCCTAGCTAGGAACGCACCTAATATATCTGGCGGTTGGAGGCAGGGCAGAAAGGAATCGGAATTAAAATGTGGAAGTGAGCAGCAAAGTCGAAATCCTTCAAATGAGTGATGACCGCTGGCCTAAAAAATGTCTGAAAGAGGAAATAAAAAGAATTCTGAACTAAAATCCTTAAAAATGGGGAAAAATTAGGGACGTTGTGTAGGCGAGTTAAGAGGGGCGGGGCGGGGGGGGGGGGGTGGATACTGTGGAAAGAATTATTAAGCGTGGAATTCAAGTTAAAACGGACCAAGAGCGATAACTTGACTGTACAAAAGTAGACAGGTTGGATTATAAGAATAGAAACCACGGAGTCAAAATGGAAGCTTATTGGGAGGACCCTGATATAAAAGCGGATATCAAGAAAACATATGCGAGACTAAGATGCGGAAACGTCGGTAGTAATGCAAGGAAAAGTTTCTGTGATGCCAAAAGTAGTATATGTAAGGAAAAGGACGAGTACCTCTCACATATTGTTAAGTGTAAAGTCGCGAGAAAGAGAATGAGGCATGAGCTAGTTGATAAGTTGAGTGAATGGATCGCTAATGCAAAGTACTGGCAGTTGGAAGGAAAGATAAATGGTTACTTGGGAGGGTAACCCTGTACCGGCTATATGTAATTATATTAAGGAATTTGAAAGACTGGGGCGGAAAGAAAGAGAGAATGCAAAGGTATGAATGGAGCAGATTAAGAAATAGGTGTAAAATTTCTGTAAAGATCCGAAAGGATATACATGCAATATAAAGGGTGGGGCAATAACTATTAGCACCTTAGATATCTTCGAAACTATAAGGTTGACAAAAATATATGCTGAAATAAAATGGCACAGTACGAAGGGGGCCATCTGAAAGCGATAATAGTCTTTTTGCATGTGGAGGTACTTTGGACATTTGAAGGTCACCTCCATTTTTTTTTTTAGTGGATCGGTCTGTTTTTGTTTCTGTATCATAATAGAGGAGCTTAAACCGAATTCAACAACCTATCACATAAGGTCATTGAAGGGCATAGGAAGTACAGAAATGCGATAGTACTTACAGTTTCGGTAGCAAATAAAATCACTACGTTAGTAGGTGTTCGAAATGGTGACGATCAGTATCAATGCAACATTGGATTCTTTTTACGATTGATTGACTTGCAAGTCTTACAGCGTCAGAACTTATTGATGCATTCATGACAGTTCTCCATCATACTTATATCACGGCCAAGGCCAGAATACGCTTCTAAGGAAATCATGGTGTAAACAAAAGATCAAGCGCATGTAGGTGGTCCAAATTTTATCTTATAAGGAACGGGTTACAAAAGACAAATTAGGAAACGGGGACTAAAAAAACTCCGCCCAGTGACCGGGGTTAATAACAATTAACCCTAGGTGAACTGCAAATAAGAAGTCACCACGGAGTCAAGAATTATCTTGGTAAAGTCCAGTTTGGTTCTTGATCAGTTCTGGATTAACAGTCATAGAGTCAAGTCAGAAGTCGCAAGTAAAAGGATTCAGTCAGATAACACAGAAATTCATTCTCTAAAAGTTCAACTCAAGAAAAATTCCAAGTTCAATTGCTACAACGAACGTTCAATTCTTTAAATATTTCGGAGTCTTTTGTCGCCGATTCCGAATTCAACCTCAGTTAGTGAACACCGTACTATCAACTAGTTTTATTAACGTAAGTTATTCTATTTTATGTTTAAATAGAAATATACTGTTTAATCTGTTCTTATCCAACTCAATCTATCGCATACTTCTCTTTTAACTGTTCTCCTTCAAGCCCTAAACCAGCACCCATCCTCACCCAACAATTATATAATCCCAAATTCATAATTAAACGCACAACACCGTGAGTAGAATTTCAGGTTATTCATTTCTATAATAAATTCAAATTGTGGACTTAAATTTTAAACTGGTGGAAAATACAAAGTACAAAATGTGGTAAACAAAAAATACAACTGGATTCGGCTCGTCCACACGCATCTTTTATGTTTGAAACATTTTTTCGTACAAATATTGGTTTTCAAGATAAAAAATGAAAACTTACTTTTTTCACCTAAAACAATGCGTTAAATTCAATGTTTTTTTGAAACTCAAACTTCGTTTTCTCAACAAATACTAGACCGAATTACTTCAAATTTAAACTATAGGTCCATGACTCCTTAGCGAAGCCTATGATGTAGATCACAATGTTACAGCGCCATATTGTTGATAAATATTTTAATATAAAACAAAAACCGTGTTTTTCACATTTCACCTAGCCAGGAAGATTTTCATTATGAAAGTCTCATCAAATGTCCCCTAAAAATTCTGGTCGTCAACGTTTGAGCAAGTTTTAGCGAAGTTTGATCGCAATTGATTGAAAATTATAAAAGTTGTCATGAGTTAAACAAAAGACTGCATTGCCGCGCCCCGTCATCGCGACGTCCGCTGAGCGCGGCCCGGATTCATGTATTCGTTTTCTTCAAACTTCAATTTTTCGGCTCCATGTCAACAGATTTGATTCGACTTTCAAGCGTGTATATTCTCGAAGCTCTAGCGAAGATAACTGTTCGATAAAAAGTGTCCAGCAATATTTTATCTCAATTTTAACCAATGACGAATCGCAGTTGCATCGGTGCGGGCGAGCACAAAGGAAAGTGGGAACAAGCGTGCAATAAAAAAGAACGAGAAGTCCTACATTTTTCTAAAAATAAACGAAACAGGAGCATTCCTGTTCATCTTTTGTTTACCAATATTTATAGTTTCTGAGGTCCTTGTTTTACTTAGCTTCATTATTCGCTAGTCTCGCAAGAGCGAACGTCTATCCTTGTACAACAATTACTCAGTACAATAGAACATTAAACATTAAGTTCAGATGATGCATCATCGTTAGCAAGTGAAAACAATAAAACCGCTCAAGTTACGGTAAGCTATTTACTGTGACGTACTGGGCTTCGAAAATGGGCCCAAGGTCTGCTCAAATTAGCTATCGCAGCTACTCGAAGGGAGGGGGACGCGAAAAGAAAGGGAACACGGGGTAAAATCAAAAAGGATATAATTAGCAAAATAAAGTACCAGTACAAGAAAATATCAAATAAAACCAGCGCAAGAAACATAAACGAAAAGATACAAAATAACAACAACACACCGGGCCTCACGCGGGAGTACGCGGTGTCGCAACGGAACGGTGGGCTTTAAACGGAGGAGAAAGGAGGGGCAGGGAGGGATTGCCGATACGGACGCGAATACAACAATACTTTGGGCGCCAGTCGAGTGACTGGTAGCACCGTCGAGTGACATCGGGAGGGTCCTCGAATATTTACAAAACGGGACTGACACGGCTAGCGGGAGGAGAGGTGAGGGGATCTCAGGGAAGAGGGTTCCCGAATGCAAAATGGCTCTTACAAATTACCTCGGTGAGGATACGTGAAAGGGTGGGGAGGGAAAAGGAACGGAGGGGTTCCTAAAAAGGGCGCAAGATACTACACCACTACGACCTATTTGTCGCACGCAATATAACATGGGCCTCGAGCTGGTGGACGGAAGGCCCGTCTCAGATCTAAAAAGAAGAACTGTAAAATGCCGGACCACGTGGGCCGGCTCGCTATGTCCTGAAGGGACCTACAAAATCTAAAAACGCAAATACTAAAAGGGGCGGTGGGGAAAATGATAAAAAAGGAAAACTCAATCATACAAGCGTTACTCACTCAATATTCCGCAACTCTATATAATCCCAAAATAGGCACTCTACTCCTCTCTCACTCACTCACTCGCAAATTCCAAAACGCTACCGGACTCGCTAATTGCCTGGCTCGAAGTGGTGATTTCTTCGGGGTTTCCGGTCAACGTGGGTCTCCGGGGCCTCGGTGATTGGTGGATACGCTAGACTGAGAGGGCTACGCGTTCTGGCATTGGTCGACAGTTCCGGCATGGCAGGGCATTGGTGGGTTCTCTTGGCTCACTGGCCCGTCAGGCCTTCCAGGGCCTCGCAGACGGGCTTCGCCAGCGTGCGGGCTGGCAGTAGCGCGCCGAGCAGCATAACGGCCTCCAGACCTGCCAAAAATCTTCTCCCGGGCATGTCCTCGGGACTGGAGAGAGAGGGCTCCACCCCTGTCACACGGGCCTCAGGACTACCCGCGTGACGGGACTGCACCGGGGTGCATAAACGTGGTGATGGTGGTTGCGGGCGGGCATCCATCCGACGGGAGTCTCAATCAGCTGATCCTCCTACCCATGCCATCCCTGCCTTCCGCTACCTTGGCGACGCAGCCACTCTCGCGATCTTTCCTTGGATGGCTAGTGTCCTCGTAGATGGTCCTCGATGGACCATTGTCCTATGTAAAATTTTTTTTGAATAGTACATCAATAAACAGAAACGAACTGAATTTTAAGCCGAATACGAATTTGCAGAACGAGGCGAAGCCGAGGCCTGCTATCACATAAGACTACAAAATCGTTTTGCAGCAATTCATTGCAGTATTTTATATAATCCTGCTCGGCGTGAGTAAAAAGCGTTTTACAACGATCCAGAAAAAACGAATTCTTGGCGAGAATCTTTGCGATAAAAGGGGTAAACATGGACAACACCCTCTCAAATTAACCGACAATGTTAAATCCGTAATATTTAATCATTGCGAAAGTCGACCTTACTCTGAAAATCAGTCCCTTGCTAACGGCGGCGAATTTCAACAAGCTGCATTAATTAATAACTTGAAGTCATTTATTGATAAACCGCCACTTGCGGAAGATGTTGCTGAAAAATTATTTCCAGTATACGAAGATTTTTCGGATCATAAATTATTGGAAAGATGTATTGGCGGATTCACCCAAAATAATAATGAATGTTTCAATCATTCATTAACAACAAATCAAAGAATGAATCAATTCATTAGTGTGGCAAATAACACTGAAATTAAATTCAAGTGGTTCTATTATTGTTGAAACAGCCGTGTTTATTTCAACAGTAGCATTCAATGAAGATGCACAGGTGATGCTTAACCCTTTGCGGTCGTATGTCTACTCTCAGCCACCACAGCAAGGAACCATACTAATCTTATACTGTATTCATCCATGTATCAGTTTGTGCAATCAATAGCTACATCTTATATAAGGTGTCAGGTAGAAGAGAGAACAGGACGCCTATGTCATATTTTATGTTTGTTCGAAAATTGGTGGAACAACTTGTAGGTGATTTTCGTGATGGAGCATCTTCAACACCAGGAAGACCATCGCCCTCAGATAAAGAGGAAAGGCTTAATGGCAAACTACATATATTGCGGCACTATGAAGATGTAAAGAGTAAAGATTGTTCTGAATGTTCAAACAGAAAGATCCAGGGCGGAAGACGCCAAACTAATTATTTTTGCGATACATGTAATCGGAAACTAGGACTGCATATTGGAGACTACCTTGAAAGATACCACACGATGGAGAACTATAAAATATAATTTTTACAAAAAACATTGCATCAAAACACATTACTGTGCAAACCTATATCTAAAGTTCACAAAAGAATTAATAAATCTTGTTTATCCTCAGTAATCTTGCATGTTATGTATCACTGCTTTTTTAACGGAAATTAATTCCGACCAGTACGACCCCCATGTCCAAATTTAATACGACCGCAAAGGGTTAAAATTGTGGAGTTAATGGGTATAAAAGTTGGTACTACGTCGAACGGGCCATGAAACGAGTGGAAACTGGTGACAACCGCACGAATATGGTCCATAAAAAAATTTAAAAAGTCAAAGACGACACTGGGGATGTCGATGAAGAACCATCATATGGCCAGGAGCTTGATAATTTAATGTAAGTATCAATATTTTAAGAAAGGCATAACTTTACATCAAGAAAAACGCAACAAAAACTTTAAACGTGTTTTTCACAAAACGACTTTATTCAAACTAGTCCCAACGGTTACTCGAAAACTTATAAGTCTATTTTCAAATTTTTTTAAATTTTTGTAATCACAGTGGCTAAGTCTGTGCGTAGCCGATTTTTTAAATTTTGATAATTACTTTTTTTGCAAGCTTCTTAAATATGAAAAGAAACTAAAAAATGAAAAAAATTTCAATCCGAGTTATGATGATTACAGGAGCATTACCGATAAAATACAGAGACACTGGACACCGGAAACCGAGGTGTCTTTATACAGAACGATCGAGAGGAAGCCAGTGAGAATTAACAGCTGAATCGAGCAGCATCACTCTTATTAATATTCATTTAGAGTTAAGGTGATTTTGTAATTCTTTTTAAAAACGATAAATTCATATTGAACAACATAATTGGCGCAGTCGGTAGGACACTGAAGAGATTCTAAGGAAAGCATAGTCACTATCCTTGAGGAATCCCTTAGTGTCAACTATTAATTCAGAAGAATCTATAGACCCAGGAAACTGAAAGGAAGCCGAGAGAAGGAGTACGCATTGGAAGGCATAAGGGAAGTCATTGAGCAATACATTCTTTAACCTCACGAATTCGTTGTTAACTGACGTGAAGTACACATATAGCTAACATGGCTGATCCACAAGAAATAGGCAGCCAAAGAAATAGAATGATAGGAACATTCAGTGGTAAAGCAGAAAAACTAGATACTTTCATTATCGAGATGGATTAGTACCAGAACCGATATGGAGCTACTAGGGATCAAAGCTTAAACGAATACGTATATTTTACCATAAAGAGCAAATTATTAGAGAAAGCTAGAGACTTTGTTAGAAGTCGACCAGACTTGAGAAATTGAGCCGAACTAAGAACCGCTGTTACGAAACAATTCGGAGATAGGACAAATCGCGAAATACTGACAAATGAATTAAAATTAACGCGAAGACAACATAATGAAGACATGTTGAGTTTCCTTAATAGAATCAGACAATTAAAGGCTAGAATACACCTTAAAATACAGACAGATCCTCTAATGGGGGTAATGAAAGATGTAGCAAAAGGTTATGCCGAGAAAAAACAAGATAATTACTATTATCCAGAGACTGAGACATTTCAGGGCTACGAAGAATATTCGGAGAACGTGCAGTTCTCGACCGAAACAAGTACGGAACAAACTGAAGCACCCGCAAGTCAGAATTTTCAGGAGGACCAAAGGCAAAAACCAAACGAATAGAAATCAATACAGTACTTATCAACTCACTACCATATATAGAAATTGCAGATCCATGCATACAACTTTTGATAGATACAGAATGTCAAACTTCCATCATTCGACCTATAATAGCTGAACAGAACTTCGCACATCAAATCTTCCGTAGTAATACAGTAATAACTACGTGCAAAGGGCAGCAAACAGCAAGAGAAAAAGCTAAAATCCCCGCTTTTAAAGAATTCGGTCAGGACGAACCCATGGAGTTCATTTTGTTCAATTTCCATGATTATTATGACGGACTCCTAGGAGTAAACGAACTAAGAAAAGGAAAAATGCATATAGATCTAGAAAACGGATTGCTACGTAATGACGAGACGGGAATCCCCCTGAAATATCGAACGGATTTTAGCACTCAGAAGATAGAAATTCCTAGAAATACAAGTATCTTCAAGAGAATAAAGACCACACTTGACGAAGGAGAATGGATAATACCCGAGATTACGGCAGGAAGTTCTGTCATCAGGTCAGGTGCGATAGAAGTAACGGATAATTATACGATAGTAGAAATCGTCAACAATTCTCCGAACACTAAGATTAGACATTAGGGGAGAGATTATTGAAAAGGACTAAAGACGTGATATCTTTAAATGAAGTAGAACTATTTCACGCACATATGGAACCACAGCTAGCTGAAAAACGACGAGGGCTACAGGAAATTCGCGTAAAGAACCTTAATAGCGAAGAGTCACATGAGTTACTCAAACTTTTGAAAAAGGGACGTACTTCACCAACCAGACGGTAAACAACAATCCGATCCCTTTAAGGGCTCACATACCTTTGAAATTTTCAAACAATTGTTTTTTTACAGATTTTTATTTTTTATAATTTTAATAATTTCTTTAAAAAAATGTTTAAGAACATTCCACTCCGTTACAAAGTTATAGCAATAAATGTGACCGGACATCGGGTTGGGATCGCTACCTGGCTAACTACTGCGCCCCTTTCAAAAGAAGATGCTAACCACTTGAAATACGCTAGGATACAATAAGTTCAATCCACAAATGAAGCTAGAATTGACAAGAGATTGCAGAAAACCATTAAAAAACACGAAGATACAAGAGGAAGAAGATGTACAGTACGAAACTGGAATGGGAGATTAGCCGTAAGTTCACGTTGTACCTACCAGAAACTTTAAACGCGCTTTTCTCGAAACTATGTTTTTAGACAGTGTCAACACGATAACTCAATTTTCAATATTTTTTTTAAATCTTGATAATTATTTTCTCCGTAATCTGACAAGAGGTTTTTTAATTTTTTAGTTGGACTATTTTTTATAAATTATTAAACACTCATTTTTTTCTTTAAATTGCATATTAAAGTTTGAAATACTGTAATTTCTTTATTTTTGAAAAGAAAATTCTGTTCCTCAGACTATTACTACTACATTCTTTTACAAGATTCTTTTTTATTTTTGCAGATTGAATAAATTTTTGTGAAGTTATGATGTTAACAAAGAGGCGCCATAGTTTTCATCAGTAGTCCATTTATAACCGTAAAAAATAATGTTAAAATTAAAAAAAAATTTCTTATAGTTGAAAAGTTAATAAAAAAAAAAATGTGAAATCGATAATTTAATTTTCTTCACCATATAACCATTATAATAATTTTTCAAATTTACTCGGTTTTCAGCGTGCGCAGGGTTATGTAAGCTCTTAATAATTAGAAGGAGAGTCATTCTTTCAATAGATTCGTAACTACTGCTATTCCTGCTACTGATATTCTGAATTTTGGACCCGTGAAGAATATAATATCTTTGAAATATACATTGTTATGCCCCATGACAGAATTATCGTTTTCACGCTACTGTTAATCTCTAGACGCAAAGTCAACATTAGGCGAATGCTGACCCTATGCATAAAGCATTACGATAAGAGCCATGAAAGGCACCTTATGAGCCACAGCGGTCAATCGCCAAGTTCCTAGCTAGGAGTGAAGTCTTGGATTGTACTCCATAGTCGTGAATAGTCAAATTTATTATGCCTTTTACTATAAGATTTAAGCGAGACCTTCCGTTTCTAGAGCGCAGTGTGTGAGAGGTGTGAGTAAACAGTAGTTTTTGGGCGAGAAAAAAGGAAAGTAGTAGAGTGTAAAGAGAAAAAAAGGGGTGAAGGGTTAGGAAGGTGAGGAAGGAGGGGGCAAAAAAAAGAAAAGTGAAGAGAGAGATGAAACAGAGGTAAGAAGAGGTTAAGAGAGAAAGCGCGGAAATACATGGAAGAGGTAGGAGCGAAGTAGGATTGGGAAAGACAGCTAGCGGCAAAGAAGAGAAGTAGGAGATAGGAGAAAGGAAGAAGGGATAGAGAGTGGCATTTTGGAATTTGGCGAGATTAGCGAGAAAAGACAAGGTGTTCTGGAAAGTTCTGGGGGGTTGGGAAGTGATGGTCCTGATAGAAATGTGCGTAGAAGAAAAGGGTTAGGAAAAAAATAAGAAACAGATTACCAAAAGGATATACATGGGAAGTGCAATACACGGAAAGGGAAAACAAGGAAGGAAGAGAAACGTGGGGGGGGGGGGGGGGGTAATGAGACTGTGGATGGAAATGTTAGAGAAAATAGAAGAAAAAGAGAAAAAGGACGGAAAAGATGGAATAATCACAAGCAGGATAAAAGTGGACAAGGAAGATTGGAGAGTGGTAGGAGTATACGCAAAGGGAGAGGTGGATAGGAAGTGGGAAGAGATAATGGAGATAGTGGAGGGAAGTTTGGGAAGGAGAAGATGAAGAGGCGTGCAAGAGAATATATAAGAAAAAGAAAGTGAATGGAGAAGGAAATAAGTTCATAGAAAGGCTAGAGGAGCAAGGGTGTTACATAATGAACGGAAGTACAGAGGGCGATGAGGAAGGAGAGTTTACATACACAGGAGGAAAAGGAAATACAGTAATAAATTACCTAATAGGAGACAGTAGAACAATGGACAGAGTGGAGAAAATAGAGGTGAGTTACAGAGTGGGCTGAGGTCATCACGCAGTAGTGATATGGGTAAAAGGGGAGCGGGAGGAAAGAGGGAAGGTATGCATAAACAGAAAAGGCACAGAAGAAAAGGGGATTGGACGAGGGAAGGAAGAGAAGGAGAGAGAATAAGAGAAGGTGGAGGAGGAAATAAAGGAGAGAGTAAGGGAGTTTAGGAGAGCAGTACAGAAAGAGGAGGAAAGGAAAGAAAGGAGGAGAGGATGACGGGATGAAGAAAGTAAAGAGAAAAAGATAGAGGTGAGGACGGCGTTAAGAAGGTGGAGGAGAGGAAAGGAGGAGGGAAAAAAGTATAGGAAAAGGAAGAGAGAATACAACAGGTTATGCGAAGAGAAAAAGAAAGAGGAAAATGAGAGGTTTATAAAGGCAGCAGAGGAGGCCAAAACGGAGAGCAAAGTGTGGGAGATGAAGAATAGAGAAAGAAGAAAGGGAAAAGGGGTAAGTACGGACATAAGAATGGAGGAATGGAAAGAGTATTTTATGGGATTGTTGGGAGGAGTAGAAGAAAAGGTAGTGAAAGGGCAAAGAGAGAACAGAGAAAAAGATGAAGAGAAAGAAATTGAAAAGGAAGAGTTTAGGAAGGCGATAAGAAACTTAAAAGAGGGAAAGACGCCAGGCGGAGACGGGATAGAGAACGAGGTATGGCAGTACGGAGGAGAGGAGATAGAGGACTGGGTATAGAGAACATGCAACAGGATATGGAGGGGGTAGGGTGGCCGTAAGAATGAAAGGAAAGTTGAATAGCACCGATAGTTAAAAGGGGAGAGGGAAAGAAGGTAGAGGAGTATGGGGGGGGGGGGTGTACAATAATGCCTACGATGTACAAGATGTATACGAGGGTATTAGCAGGAAAGTTAAGAGAGAAGATGGAACAGAAACAAATGGTACCACACAACCAGACGGGATTCAGGACGGGAATGAGGACTATGAAGACATATATGTATTGAATTATCTGGTGAACAGGCAGGTGCAGGAACAGAAGGGGAAGACAGTAGCAATGTTAATAGACCTGAAAGCGACTTTTGACTCGGTGGACAGGAAAGTTTATGCCAGGCAATGAAGGGAAGAGAGGTATGAAACGAATTAAGAACAAGGATAGAGGAAATATACGAGAGACGATAAGTAGAGTGAAGATAGGAGAGGAGGTAGAAGAGAAATTTTGCAGAGGTGCCCGCGTCCCCGCGCCTATTTATACTGTTGATAGCGGACTTGGAGGAGAAGGTGAAGATGAACAGTGGCACGATTGAAATTGTCAGAGGAGTAAGAAATGGAGGCGATAATGAGGAGGTTGGAGAGATATATGGACAGAGAAGAGTTCACACTGAACATGGGGAAACGAAGATAATGAGGTTTAAAAAGGGAGGAGGAAGATGGAAGAAGGTGGATTGAAGATGGAAAGGGAAGAGCATAAAGGAAGTGAAGGAATTCAGATATCTAGGATACACAATGAAGAGGAACGGGCGATAGAAAGCGCATGTTAAAGAGAGGGTGAAGAGACTGAGTGTTGATGAGAAAAGGATGGAGAATAGGGAAGAGAAGGTTTAGGAAGGACTTGAAGAGGAGACTATGGCTATTTGACAGAATAGTATGAGCATTAATAAAGTATGCGGCGAAGATATGGGGATGGAAAGAGGGAAAGAAGATGGGGAGGTACAAAAGAGATTCATAAAGTGGACGCTAGGTTTAGACTGGAGGACACCAGCGTATATCAGGGTGCCCCACGACTTATTCCCCAACGGACACTGGTATATTGTTCGTTAAAAATAGAACAAGATACAATTTGTTCGACTGAAATCGGTTGCAGCGTTCTCGAGAAAATAAATATTAAAAATTTAGAAATATCATCATTTAAGTTTCAATCATCGCCAAAAGAAAACAATAGCAGTAGATAAAGCAATGAAGGAAGGTGGCGGGAGTTTAATTCTGTGAACACATTCACTCAAGTAGAAACTGTAATATTATCATTAGACTATGACTTGTCGAACATGAGACATTCAATCGCACACTTTTTAAAGTGGGATAAAGAAATTTAACGTTCAAAATGGTATTTATTAATGTATGTATGTACACTCTTTGATCTTCTCTGCATCTTCCTGTATTTTTTCCTGTACATTATCCTATACTTTTTCCCCGTACATTTTCCTGTACATTTTTCCGCATATTTTCCTGTACTTTTCCCGTACATTTTCCTGTACTTTTTCCCATATATTTTCCTGTATTTCTTCCCGTACATTTTACTATACTTTTACCCACACATTATCCTGTACTTTTTCTGTATACGTGGTGTGGCTATAAAATAACCGGACTGATGTTCTAAAACTTTTTAGTTAAGGAATTACTCAATGGACATGTTATCGCCTTCAAAGTAGTCCCCTCCCTGAGTGATACACCGCTCCATACAAATCTTCCACTGTTGGAAGATTAGCTCCGCCGTTTTTTTTTTCACTGCATCGACGGACTCATGCCGGATTCCTTTTAGGGCAGACTTAATCTTTGGAAACAGAAAAAAATCACACGGAGCTAAATCAGGTGAATATGGTGGATGTTCCAATACGGGAATCTTGTGTTTCGCCAAAAACTTCGTGATAGACAGCGCCCGTCCGTTTTTGATGTGCGAGGCCGACCAGTGCGCGGATCGTCTTCGACGTTTTCTCTTCCCTCCCTAAATTGTTTACACCAATCCAAATCTTGAGTACGAGATAGACAATCATCGCCATAAACTTCCTTTAACAAAATGTAAGTTTCTGCATCGGATTTTCCAAGTTTTACAAGGAATTTAATATCGACACGCTGTTCAACTTTAAGACTCAACATAATTCCGGCGGAGCTCGAGTACACGGTCCGCTTGAAATAAGGGTCACTGTCGAACTGTTGGCCGCAGGACCTTGAAATTTGAACGGCAGATGTAGAAAAGAACACAAAAGAATATCCCATCCTGCTAGTTTTTGTCGGAGCCCCAGGTAGCCAGCAAAACTGTCAGTCCGGGTATTTTATAGCCACACCTCGTATATTCTCCCGTACACTTTCCTGTACTGTTTCCCTCTAAATTTCGAAGACAATATGTCCCTTATTATGTATGCTCCCCTTACGAATTTTTATTTCATCTTCATTATTTTTTCTTGCTCTGCAACTTTTGAAATTAACTTTTTCCGGTATTATTTGAAATGGTACAGATAGTTGTTTTCATTTGCGAACGGTAGTTAAACGAATAATAATAATATGCCCATTCGATTTTATTTCGTACCGTATTAACTTTTTTCGAGGCTCGTGGGCTACGTACGCTTGTCACATACTTGAGAGGCTATAGTCTGATGATAACATTAGTTACTGCTTGAGTGGATATACATATTTCTTGAATTAAATCCCCACCACTTTCCGCCATTACCTTTTAGCGTAGCGAAATTCCTAGCCCTACAAAACATTATACCTTTCATATGGCGTTTCCTGATAGTGATTTCTTCATACCGGTGCCAATGGTGTCGAATGAAATAAAAATCATTTTGTAATTTTTCGTTGTCTATTATTATAAATTGAAACATCGAATGCATGTGTACATATGTATAAGTGTGTCATTTAAACAGACAGAAGACACGTTCATGGGTTTACTAGAAATTTCTTATTGCGGTTTTCATAGTTGACCTAAATTTCACCACATTGCAATAGACCTAAAAAATTTCATTAAAAAAAAATATAAACAGTTTAAGTTATATTCATATTTACTACTACAGTTCAGTTTTACCACATTTTATTACATCACCTAAAGTTTTATTAATTATTAAATGACCATTAAATCACAATTAAATACGGGGAGCAGCAGTAATGTAACAGAGTAGTGAAAACGTTATAGGAAATTTTGAAAATACAATTAAAATGATGGGCCAGTGCTAGCTCATATAATAGAAAAACATGTAGTGACTTATGTACTTGGCCTCAATATTATGATATCAATACTTTTTATAAGAGGAATTCACAGCATTCCTGTACTTGGCGTAACTTTTTACACGTAAGTTTTTTTGGGGGATCTTCTATTAACTCTCCCAGTTCGAGACATTAGAGCTAAATTCGGTTTCCCTAAAATGCTAAGTAAAATCCGTCTCGTCATTTCTATCGGTTTTTCAGTCCAACGTCGTTGTATTTCCACCATGTCTAGCTCAGAGATTAGAATTCCACTTCCACCTATGAGCTCAACTTCTTTTGTGGAATTATGAGTATTAAGATCATCCTCGGTCTCATTGTCGTCATCATTACGTTGGTTGTCTCGTCATTGCGTCTATCATCATTGGGTGCCGTGCTGCCGTTGTTTGTATCGTCCCCGTAACCGTCTTCATCGACGTCATCGTTATTGTCGTCATCGTCCACTCGAACTGGAAGAGGTCGATTCCGCGATGAAGATGGTTCAACTTCTATCTCTGTCAGTGCTGATCGATCTATCTCTGACTGGCCGATGATCATACCGTACTTATTTACGTGGAATGACTCTAACCACGTCTGGTTTTCTATTTTTTGCAATGTACACCCTTGTTTCTGATAGTTCAATATGCAGTTTTATCATTTAAGTTTAAGCAAAATCTTAGGTAAACCCAACGATTGAACGCTTATTTTATTGGTCAGCTCCAATGGAATAAGCCAATCTAGAATAAGCTTAGCAAAGCTGTTTCATAAATCTGACTTACTGTTCCGAGCAATAATTCGACCGGAATAAACTTAATTTCTCTATTTTATTTTGGCATCATTAATTTCAAATTTCGATACAATGACATTGCTGTCATTTACTATACTAAAAGATCTAGCTTTATTCCAAAAGACAAGAGCATACATATTATATTTTTCATATTTCTTACATCTCAAACAATTTCTAATATCAGACGATTTGATTCAAATGGGTCAAATTATTAACAAAATTAAAATTTATCTCTGAGCGACATCGAAGTTAAAAAAAGGATGCGAAGCTCCGTCAATATGTAGTATGTATGTATAATGCTACTTGAAATATATTGTGTTCTGAATTTCTGTAAACAAATGACAAGAGCGATGTACATGGCACTTTTTAGAGCAATGAACAGTCTTTTGTTTATACGAAACGTGTCATGGCTGATTATACAGTGCAAGAATATCTACAAATGGTGGACTATTATCGGCGGAATAATGGAAATGCGCATGTGGCAACAGGAGCATGCATTCTCCATAATTGGTACAGATGAACAGAGAGAGAGAGAGGGGGGGGAGAGAGAGACAGGGAGAGAGGGGGAGGGGGAGGAAGGGGAAGAGACAGGAAGAGAGAGGAAGAGAGAGAGGGAGAGGGAGAGAGAGAGAGGGAGAGAGAGGGGGAGGGAGAGAAAGGGAGAGAGAGGGGGAGGGAGAGAAAGGGAGAGAGAGGGGGAGGGAGAGAAAGGGAGAGGGGGAGGGGGAGGGGGAGGGATCGAGAGGGGGAGAAAAGGGGAGAGAGAGAGGATTATAAACACGTAAAACGCGAGAGGATTATAAAGTTGTGTCATGAGATATACAAATATGTCGACGTCCGAGCTTGGCCCAGGCGGTAAATTTGCCACCAAACGAAAAATGCAATAGAAGGAAAATCTGCGTATTGCCGTGAAAAGAAGAAAAAGATCTCTAGAACCGATTAGGTGTAATGTAGAAAAACGTCGAATAGTGGAAATTGCAAAATTAGCAGAACAGGTGTGGTGTAACGCTTGTCAAATTCCACTCTCATTTCGTCTCGTCGAAGAAGGAAATAAAGACTAAAGAACAATATTGGTTTTTCGTTTATTTAGAATTTATCCATTATTATTGAATTCAAAGTGAATGATATTGAAGCTGAAGGCTGGTATGTTATCAACGCGATTTACGAGGTTATATTGTGTAGCATATTTATATACATATGTGTATAGTCTAGCGAGGTCGCCACATTTATCAGACGCTAATTTCGGCAAATGCATCTCGTATCGTTTTATCAAAATTGTTGAGACAGTCCGTTGCATTTGAGCAGTGCGCATGCGCGAGCCGAACACTCACGAAAAGTCACGAGTCTTTTCTTTCTTTTCTTTTCGGGCAAATGAAGTCTCGCGCGTTGTAATGCGAGTCAGTCGCAAGCGAACACTACGCGTGTAGCAGCTCGTGTGCAATATTATACATATTACTAAACGAATAAAATATAATAGAAAAAAAAGGAAATTTTTATTCACAAACAAAAATTTCCTTCCTGTAAACCCAAGCAAATTATTCAGAGCGTGGCTGGCAACAACAGAAATTACAGCAACTTTAACTTCTGTTATTTCAGCGAGTAGACGGTAAACTCATGTTTTTTTTTTAATAAAAGTTTCGTTTTACTATAATTTGTATTGTAGGTAGTTAAATAAAAAGCAATCTTTACGGAATATTTGCGAAAATTGGCGTTTTCCGTAACTATGGTACGAGTATTACCCTAGCTCCGATCAATATTTTACGATTTTATTGAATATTTTCAGAGCTTTTTGGCAAAACCAATTATGTATATGTTCCGTTTAATGCTTCAACTATCTTAGAGAAAAAAATTGCCTTATTAGGACATAACTTGTTCATAATCATAAAAGTGTCAACTCTAGAATCAGTTACCAAAAACTCAAAATTATGATTATTCAATAGCATATGTAACAGTTGAAGTAAGGAGAAAACTTTAACAGATGAAGTAAGGAGAAAATTGTAATAATCACTCAAAATACCGACCATCGATATCCCATTAGCTTGACAAATTCTTAACAGGTATCGCTGTAATCGCCCCCCCTCTCACCTCGCAATACTCCATATATTTCATTACCCTAGTAAGAACGGTCCCTTTCGACTGTGAAGTATGAACGAGAATATATCGCA